>VUQS01036210.1:0-10068 GCA_015108495.1 Heterochromis multidens
TTCTTCTTCTTCTTCTAATAAAGGCAGTATGATAAGAGGGGCACCTCAATTCAACTTTATCTATAGTTAATTTTGTGTAATATATTAGGATATTTATACATTAGAGTTATTGGTATTATTAGAGCTATTTGTAATATTTTGCAATTTGTAATATATTGTATTTTTTAATATTAGTATTTTAACTTGTTAATTACTTTTCTTACTGTCCTGGAGCAACTGTGACCACATAATTTCCTCAGGGATTAATAAAGTATTCTGATTCTGATTCTGATTTAAAGTCTTAAAAATACCATCTATAATTTAATATGTTCATAATATTTGCTAGAGATTTAACGCTTTTTAACACCTGGATTTCCTTGCTTTTATTGTTTAACTTTAATGTTTCACTGATCTTGTGACTGATGTTTTATTGCAGGTCTGACATATTCTTTATGCTGTTAAATACAAAGTTTTGTTTGTCTTTGATCAAAAATCTTAAAATTTCAAGGGGAAATCTGAACATTTTCCATGGAATGAGCCATTTGTGACACATAAAATATCATTATTATTTTTAGAGATTAAGCAACTCAACAACATGTAAAACATTTAAAATGAGCTCCCCCTAAAACTACTGAAAGATTAAATTAGGTGCTTGAATGTTAATGTGCTAAAAATCCAGGGTTGTTGTATATGTAATGCTGTGATATAACAAGTCTGCAGAATGAATACTTTTGACAAGAGCAATGTAATGTATGTGGCTTTTTTCATGAATGGAGTATTTTTTACACAGTAATAATACTGATTTTACAGTACTCCTGTACTTTTCCCCTGCTTATTAGTGTTTTTTGAACAAAGCTCACATCTAAAAAAACAAACAAAGTATGGGTTGTTAGTCTGTTTATGCCTACAATCAATAAACCTGATTAATAAAGATAATACATATGAACCGTTTAAGCAGAATTAAATGTATGTTCAAACTGTTAATGGTCTTTAAATGCAATGCCAAAGCTGCCCTCTAGAGAGCAGTGTTTACCAGAGGAGGGAAACCGCAAAAGACTAACAAAGACATGCAGATTTCACTCTAATTGGGATCAACATCATAGAGAGAATAGGCCTACACCAACAATTAAAAGCGGTTACTGTTTTTTGGGAAATTGTTGGCCATTTTGCTGACAAATATTTAATATTTTGCAATTATGTAGAACTACGTGTGTCTGTCAGGGTACTAAACTGGTTTAACTGTGCTTTCTTACCGCAATGCCTGGTCCAGAGTGAGGCCTGTGAAATTGAAGAAACTCAGATACTCTTCTGCAACCATGCGGCTGAAGTCATTACTGCAAATAAACAAACACATATAGTGAAATATAAGTGGGGTTATAAGGAGAGAAAATAAACGCAGGAAAAAGCAAAGAAACTTCAGTGATCATGAAAGCACAGAGTGTCAGTCAAACACTCAGATGGCAGATTTCTCAGCTCAGTGAATGGGCTCAGTTTGGGCTGTCAGTCAGTCAGAGTGCAGTGGCACAGTCAGATTGAGAAGCAGACCGGAGGCCAGAAACACAGAGAAGAAAAAGGGAGGAGATTCCCAGGGTGCAGCTGTCAGAAAACGAGGAAACCCTTTAATCCCAAATTCTTTCTCATCAGCACGAGCAAAGCAGCTGACAGACTGACGGGCTGATCGAGCAGCACGGCACTGGAGGAATTCAGATCCGCTGTAACGCGGCACTTTTTAAAGGGAAGTAGAGAAAATGTACAGGAAACTGAATTTCCATGGGCCACAGTTTAATAGCTTTCATTAAATAAACATAAGATGCAGCAGGAAGGAGATTTTTTTCATGCATCTTACAGTACGGTGCCACATAGCAACCTCTTACTGTTATATTTTTTTATGTGGCAGTAGTACTAGTAAAGATACACGTATTAGCAACAGAAGCTGATTTTGTTGAATCATTATTGATAAGTCATGATCTGCCTGAATAAACCTGCTTGGTGCATTGCATTAAACTATGTTATTTAAACTAGACTGGATTGGTTTGGTAGCCAGTGTGTTTGCAGCCTAATGTTGTCTGAGGCATCAAGCTCCAGTCGTAGTAGTACCACTTTGGTCTCCAGTAAGACCGTGAAGAGTCTTGGAGTCATTTTTGACGAAGATGCACTTTCTTTCATCTGATCAGTATCTCTAAAATTAGAAACGTCATGTCTCAGAGTGATGCTGAAAAACTAGTTCATGCATTTGTTGCTTCTAGGCTGGACTACTGTAATTCATTATTATCAGGTTGTCTTAAAAACTCCCTGAAAAGCCTTCAGTTGATCCAAAATGCTGCAGTGGAAGCACTAATAGGGACAGGGATTTTCAGGCACTAAAACGTCCCACTTCACACACAGCAGCTTACTTCTTGCTGAGGTGGCGTGCCACATCGGACTTCCTGAAGCCGTCCAAGTTGAAGAGACGTTTGGCCAGGCGTTTGGCTGCTGCCACGTCGGCACGATGGCTGCCGTTAGTGAGGGTGTCGCTGCTGCCCAGGCCCAGCCTGTCACTGAGGTCCTGGTCCAGCTCAGAGTCTGTCGCTAGACGCGCCTTTTCCCTGCTGAGAGGTGAGAGGGTTGAAGGCATAGCAGAAAGAGTGATTAAAATCAGGTGCTGTAAAGAGACAGAAAAGAGAGGAAATAAAGCACATTATGGTTAACAGAAATGGTAAATAATTCAAAGGGAAAGTGCAAAAAAAGGATAAAAGGAGGAACAAAGTGTGACACTGATATAATAAACCCAATAAATCCAGTTTATCAATAATTTAATGATATGAATGTCTGCTGTGTGCTTAAATCAGAGGTCCAAGGTTTTATGTAATGAAATAAAGAATACTAGAATAGATAAGGGAAAGATGAAAATGGTGAGGCTGGTCAGAGAAAAGTAGCTCAAAAAATGTGAATATCTGTTAAATGAAATAAGATTAAAGACGTGATGAATTCTGAAGGTGCAGGAAACAACTGAATAAACAAGTTGATAAAAATTTAGCATCACACACATCAGAACATGTGCAAATCTTTAATTTTATATTCAAACACAGCATGCTGCATGATTATACAGTTTATTAACTGCATTCAGAATCTCCTCTTTTGCCAGCTTTCTCTCTTTCGTTATCACATCCTAATTAAGCCCCTTCAAAGCATTAGCCAGTTCAGAAGTGTGAAACTTATTACATCTGAATTATTCCTGTGATAATGATTTAAGCACGTTATGTCACACTGAGCTAAAAGATAACTACTTTTCCATCTTCTGCTTAAAGCAGGGATGACAGAAACGAGGTCTCTCAGTTCATTCGCTGAAAACTCAACATGATGCTGGCTTTTTGCCTCTGCCATCGAGAGCTGCGTGGCCATTCTCGTCACGCCAGCCGGCCAGAGAAAACAATGACAGTCCAGCAACCCAGAGTTGTAATCCAAAAAGAAAGAAAGAAAAAAAAAACACTTCCTGAATAAGGCGAGCTCTCACTTGGATTTCTTAGCATGAGGAGCAAGCCAAGAAAACCCACAGGCTTCGCTTCCCTCATTCACACATCCTCATACTGTACATGAGTCATTCAAATCACACCACAGCAAACAGTGATTAAAAACAGAAATCCATGAGGGTTCAAAGGTCAACTGTGGTTTCACAAAGTACACAGAGGATCAAGACAAAGAGTCAGCAAATGTTTTGCAGGTAAAATGTTTACTCAGTTCCCCATCTGAGGTCCTTGTGTTACTATGCTAATTTGCAGTAAACACAGAACAGCTGCGATGGATGAGTGTCATTATTTTGAAGATATTCAGAGTTAAATAAAATAAGATAATGAAGAACTGTTCATTTTGACCAGACTGTCATGCGAGATGAAAGTGAAAGCATCACTATGCGGGAGAAGTGAATGCCTTTTGTTATATGTTTATTGTGCTTATGACCCAAATCTGGAATAAAGTATATCTTATCTTGTGTTTAGTAAATTGTCCAGCAATGCATTCAATAGATGTTGAGAAAATTGACAGAAACAGCCCAGGTCCACAGCAAAATGTGAAGTAGTGACTAAAAATTAATTTATCTGTGGTCATGGACACAAACTGTTACGTTTTGTTGGTGACAGCACGACTTTGAAACTAGTGCATTTCAATAGTAAGTGTATTTTGTGTCACATATGTTGTCCAGACAAAGCAGGGAAACATCATCATGGTAATCAAGAAAATGAAGCTTTGAAAGAAGTGGCAACTGTTTAATATTAAATATTAAACAAGCGCAAACCTCCGCCAAGGCAGCTCACTTTCTGGGCAGTATTTACTTTTAAGAAATGGCTTCTTCATTTACCTGCATGCTAAATGACCACAAAGAGAATATTGGTCGTATTACTTGAAATTTTTCCACCTAGTCACAAATGTACAACTTTAAAGAAATGTGTACTGCATCATGATTGGAATGTGTGGTGTGTGTAAATGTGTGCATTGTGTTGACAATACACACCACACTTAAGAATCATAGTTTCTAAGTTCTAAGGCTTTTTGTCAACTTTTGACCAATAAATCATTAAGTTGTCCTTGAAGACCTTGGTGGATGTAAGTCAAATTTTAATGGATTGTTAACATGCACCCACTCTACACCCCTACAAAGTTTTATCTGAATTTATTCAAAACTTTTCGAGCTATCGCGTTTACAGACATAATGACACGCACACATGCAAACGCTACCAAAAACATGACCTCCTTGGTGGAGGTAAGAATAACACAAGTGAAGTGTAAAATGCTGTGGGGTGTATAACTCAAACTTGGATCTCTGGTGTAAACATAGAAAAATTTGCTCCGCCACCAACCCCTCTGACCTCTAAAAGTGGACACGAATCAGTACATACGAGGACAGACATGAAAAATCACTTTCAAGGTCATAAAAAATCTGAAGCATGATCAATAGATTTGTGACACTGTATTGAATAATATATGGTTTGAACCTAACAATGGAAAAAAAGGAACTGGACTATCATCTCAGAGCAAAAGTCAAAGTGTCTGATTTCTTTAACTTTTTTTTTTTTCTTTAACTGTTTAATTTTTCATCTGTTAACCATAAATGTCTGCACAAAATTGTGCACCAATACTTCAAACAGATATTCCGATGTGGCCTGCTGGTCGTGCTAGAGGAAAAGTCAGGGGGGTCACCTAAATAATATCAGTTCAACAGCTGTTAAGACAATCCGCTAAAAGCCAAAAATGTCAGCCTGCTGGTAGCTTTAGATACAAGGTGAGGGGATCCGCAGAATCACTGGGATTCATGATCTGGGACCATGAATGCCCCAGAAGATGTTGAAATAGTTTGAAGTTTTAAAAGACAAATGTGAATGATGACCTGCTGGTGGTGCTAAAGAAAAGTGAAGCCCTCTCTCACTAGGGTTCACCCTCCAAGGAACATGGATGTCTAGAGAGTATGTAACCACAATATATTGAGTAATTTATGAGAAACTTAAAATAAATGCAAATGTGAACCAAATAACTGAGCTACAGGAAATGGATTTTCACCTGCAGAGCCAGAATTTGTGAAACTGTGTCAATGTGTTTGATTTATCATTTGGGAACTGTGAATGCCAATCTACTAACTAGATCATGAGAGATTTTGATAGATTAATCTGATTTATTACATCAAAGTATATCCTGATTTATCAAGCAGGTGTCGGGATATTTTATAGGATAGCTGTATGCCACAGCTGATCTGCTGCTATCATTAGACTAGAGGAAACTTGCAGGGTTAACCAAAGTGTGATAGACGTCCACACCACATTTTCATATATCAGTCATCAGGCACCAACATATTTTCATAAAGGCCAAAAACATCAACCTGACTGTGCAGTTAAGGAAACACCAGAGTCATAAGGCTTTATCCACAGGGGAACATGAATATCTGCACAAACTTACACACAAACACATCCAATAAAAAATGTTGTAACTGTTGTTGTAATTTGGTGCTATATAAATGAAATGAAATTTAAAAAATGGGAGTGGTGTTACTGGTGTAATTCTCAGGACTGTGATCCTCTGTGTCGTCTTTCTCTCAGAGGTTAAATTTGTTTTTTCTTTCACTTTCTAGATGTTTGGTCAGGTTTAGGCTCCAGATGTATGTGGTTTTAGCTAAAATACAACCTGTCTTACTTACATGCATCACATGACCACTGTGATGCTCAATTCAGAATCCACTTTAAAATCCTGTTATTAACATATAAAGCTCTACATGGACAGTAGAGCTTCTGAGAGCTTCCTTTTCACTGCAGCTGGCCTCTCCGATCTTCTAACCAGGGTCTCTTAACCGTCCCACATTCTGATTTTAAAACCAGAGTGCTTTTGAAGTTGTGGCGCCCAAACTTTGGAACAGCCTTCCTCAGCCGATTCGGTCAGCTGATTCTGGGATTTGTTTTAAACAACTGCTGAAAACACATTTCCAAAAGTTAGCTTTCCCTTAACCTTTTCTCCTTTATTTTTGGTCATAGTTTACAACTACCTGCGTGTATGGAAGTGTGTATGCTGGAATGAACGTCTAACTGTCTGATTAATTATGTGTCTGCTTATGTGACTGTATGTTCGAACAGGTACTTATCTTTAATGTATGGCTTTTATTCAAACTGTGAAGCAGTCTGTAACTCTGTGTTTTGAAAATAAAGTTATTATTAATATTACTATTGCCATGTTTTTTTTAAAATAGTGAAATAAGTTCTTGCTAAAGTTTAGTTAACTATTTGTTCACCATTTTTATTTACTGATGGTTATTATAAAGTGTTTGATATATCATCTGGGAGTCCTGATTGTTCAGAAAAAGTCTGGTGGTAATGGATGCCATAGAATTTCATGGCAATCCATGGCAAAAATTTACTATGAAACAAAGTGGTGAACCATCCCACCATCACCATCATCAACAATAACTTAAAATTAAAAGTGCAAAGCAAAGAAAAAAGTTCAGCAGACATCTCAGTGTTCCCACTTTAACTCAGAGGCCTTGGGTTCACGAGAGCTACAACAGCAGTCAGATGATTTCCCCGGAACAGTTATCAATACCTGAATGTCTGTTTGCACAAACATGATATTCAAATGATCACATATACATGACAGACAGGTGAGACAGGTTCCTGGGTGAGAACCTACCTGTGGCAAGACCGCCTATTTGCTAAATACCGCTCCTCCCCGGCTGCAGATGAGCCCTGACAGCAGAAGACAGCTGGCGTCCTCGTTGCCGTCACATGGCCGGCACCTCTCCTTTGACTGCTCGCCTGACTGAACCCTCTTCTCCCCCTCGCCTCATACCCTGAACGCATCACCGTCTGCTTGGTGGGCCTAACACAGGAGATCACCTGCACTCTCTCCCAAGAGGCCGGCAGGCTTTGACGTTCCTTTCCCCAGTTTCGAGTGTGACTGAGACTTCATGGGTGCCTTTTTCCTTTCCCTCCACTTTCTCACTCTCCCTTAGTGTTTGCTGTCATTTGATCTTCTCAGCAAGCCTCCTCCTCCCCCCCCCCAAAGTAAAAGAGCTGTTTGTCCTGCAGTGCCTCTCGGTCTCTATCTTTTCCCCTCTGAGTCTGTTTGCTGTTGTTTCTCTTCCCTCTTTTCACTCCTCCCTCTCTCTTTCTCCCTCCCTGCTCCACTGTGTAAACTCTCACTGTCCCCTACTGACCTTGGATTCAAAGCATGGCATGAGACTTGGCTCGTCTGTTCCCTTAAAATCACCCTCCTGCATTCATTTCTCTCTCCCTCTCTCTCTCTACATGCATCTCCAATTATACACACTTGGTGTGTCCATCCTTTGAGTGTTTTGTAGTTTACCTTGTTTGTGATGTAAGCTTTTCACACACCTACACAGAACACCAAAAATATGAAGTGTCAGGTTTAAACTCGATATCTGCTATGTGTGTGTGCCTCAACTGTTTCCTCTGCTGCCTCGGGGAAAGAAGAGGTGGCCTTTTGTCTACATCTGAGGCCATTGTGGAGTCGGTTTACAGCATATGCTTCATCTGGGCCTGCAGGAGTGTTCGTAATTATAAGATTAAGCCAGCACTGCAGCTTGGGCTCTGCCACCTGTTAGCATTGTCTTCTCAAGAGCCAGCACAATGCCGAGAGGGCCTGAGAGAATTCCCAGTGTCAGCCTCTGCTTTAACGGTGTCCACGCATAATTGAACCCCCTCTCAGTCCACTGGGCAGCTCGGCACAATGAGCCACTGTCTAATGGTACAGAGCATCTGAAAAGGGTGATGTGAGGGAAGGAAGAGGAGGAGGCGGAGGAGTAGGAGGAGGAGGAGGAGGAGGGGACTGAAATTCCAACTTTTATCAAAGTATGGACAAGCCTTCAGGGATATTTGCCTGGCCGTCTCGCTTCTGGATTCCACAGCTTCAGGCCAGTAAAAGTGTGATAAGATCTGCACTTAGCAAACATTTACCTTCACTGTTCAGTTCGTCAGGAAGTTGAGAAAATCTGAACCTAAACTAAAGTGCGAGTTCAGGTTTGCAAAATAAAACAAAATGAAGTTGCTTTCTTTTTAAGATTTTGACCATGAATCAGCTGAAACTTGAGACTGGATTCCTTTCTTGGACACACAAACACACTAAAACACACACTGTGCTCCGCCTGCAAGTTACCCACCTGCAGCATATTACACTCACTCTTGCCAAACAGCACTTGGCCCTGTGATTGCTGTCCTCTTGTGCCATCTAGTGGTGAAAGCAACAGCAGTGCAGTCACTCCACCTCTGCAGTGCTGTCACACTAAGTTAGGGTGACATTCACAAAGCAGTCACACATAAGCAGAGCGGTAGACACTGAGAAGCAGAAGTATGTGGAATCTGTCACATATATTGGTGTGTGTTGGGCAGGTCTATCTGCATCCAGACAAATGATTTCTGAATTGCACTTGGGAGTCTGCAGAGAGTCAAAATGAAGTCTTTGGGACAGTCAAGGTGAGTCTCTCACTGCTGCAGCAGCCATCTGCTGTACATCACACATCCGTGCATGCACTTCACGCACACGCACACCCAAAAACAGGATGCACGTGCATGCACAAAGAAACACACAGACAGATGGATACACACATACACGCCTGGCAGACAGCAAAGGGACCACAGGCGGCCTTCTGACGACCTTCACTTTAAGCTGCTCGACTCCAGAATAGCACTGCAGCACTGCTCTGCGCAGGGAGAAGGATAGAGGCAGAGACGCTCGTTTGTCTGGAGTCTGACAACAGTCCATTGACGGGGTTCTGACCTCAGATATGAGACAATCAATGCTGCTTTAGTACTGAATTTACTTCAGAAACTCTGTGATTTGTAACTGCGTATGAACATTCAGAGAGAACAGTCTGACTTTACCTCCACTTTGGGTCATCCTGTTTTATTGCTTTTTCCATCTCCAGCCTGATAAGCTGATCGGTGAGCACCGTAAACTTTCACCCTGGTGTTGTGGCCATCATTATATTTGCTAACAGGGGTTTTATCTGGGACCTACACCAATATGATTATTTTACTGCTGGCTAAAACACTGAACACATGGAAACAACACCAGGCCTGAAGTTTAATGCAAGAACGCTTACTGTAGAAAAGATGATTAAATACATGAAACTGGTACACCAAGCATCTCAGAGAGTAACAGAACTGAAGGACTGGTCTATATGTGTCCAGTTCTGAATCCAGCACTAACTAACTAATCAGCTGATCACCCTGGAGACTGAAACAAGAAACAGCATAAAACAGGATGTAAGAATATCATTAAATACTGTGGGGGTGGCAGAAATATTAGACAGATGTGTAAACTAGACTGAATGATTGTATCCTCAAATATCTAAGCTACTGTCTCGTATTTGTCTCGTAAAGTGGTGCCATCCTGGAGCGTTTCTGTGGCCTGAATATTGTTCTGCTAGCTGTAAAATGAGTCTGTATTACTCATTCTCTCCATCATTGCTGTTTGTATTCAGTTTGAATCAACATGAATGACTATGGATAATAAATGGATGATCCCAACCACCCTCTGCACCACTCAGTGGACAGGCTCGTCACATTTTTCTGTTTTCTATTTTATTAAGCTCCATTTGTGTGTTTTTTTTTTTTTTTA
>VUQS01036210.1:10088-33675 GCA_015108495.1 Heterochromis multidens
AATTATTTGTATTTCGTATTTGTATTGAGCTATGTTGTTTTTCATGTTTTGCCTGCTGTAACAAACTTTTAGGATAAATAAAATATACCTTATCTTATCTTAAGCCACATTTGCTTCACTTTTCAATAAACATACCATGTTTACATAAAGACTGCAATATCAGAAATATTACCAATGTGCCACTATATAAGCAAAAATCTGTGGACATGAAATACACTTACCTGTCACTTTATTAGGTACACCTTGCTAATACCTGTTTGGCCCCCCTTTTTTCCATCAGAGCTGCCTTAACACTTCATGGCACAAAATCAACAAGGTACTGAAAACGTTCCTCAGAGATTTTGGTCCATACTGACATGATAGAATCACACAGTTGCTGCAGATTTGTCGACTGCACATCCATGATGTGAATCTTCCATTCCCCCACATCCCAAAGGTGCTCTATTGGATTGAGATCTGGTGACTGTGGAGGTCATTTGAGTATAGAGAACTCACCGTCAGGTTCAAGAAACCAGTTTAAGATGATTTGAGCTTTGTGACACATTGTGCTATCCTGCTGAAAGCAGCCATCAGAAGGTGGGTACACTGTGGTCATAAAGGGATGAACATGGTCAGCAACAATACTCAGGTAGATTGTGGTGTTTAAACGATGCTCAGTTGGTACTAAGGGGCCCAAAGTGTGCCAAGAAAATGTCTCCCGCATCATTTTAGCACCACCACCAGCCTGAACAGTTGATACAAGGGGGATGGATCCATACTTTCATGATGTTTACAGCAGAAATTGAGAGTCAGACCAGGCAACGTTTTTCCAATCTTCTACTATCCAATTTTGGTGAGTCTGTGCATATTGTAGCCTCAGTTTAGCTGAGAGGAGCAGCACCTGGTGAAGTCTTCGGCTGCTGTAGCCAATCAGGGACATGTTGTGCGTTCAGAGATGCTCTTCTGCATACCTCGGTTGCAACGAGCGGTTATTTTAGTTACTGTTGCCTTCCTATGAGCTCCAAGCAGTCTGCCCATTCTCCTGACCTCTGGCATCAACAAGGAGTTTTTACTTGAGAGCAGCCGCTCTCAAGGATAGATTCTCAAGGATAGATTCTCTTTTTCAAACCCTAGAGATGGTTGTGTGGGAAAATCCCAGGAGATCACCAGTTTCTGAAATACTCAGACCAGCCCAGCTGGCACCAACGACTATGCTGCATTCAAAGTCACTTAAATCACCTTTCTTCCTCATTCTGATAATCGTTTGAACTCTAGCAAGTCGTCTTGACCTTTTCTACAGGCCTGAATGCACTGGGTTGCTGCCATGTATTTGACTGATTAGATATTTGTGCTAATGAGCAGTTGAACAGGTGTACCTAATAAAGTGGCCAATGAGTGTAAATAGAAGTGCTGATGAAGAAAGAATACAGTTTATGACAGTATTAGAGTTAACAAAAAAGCTAAAATTAGGTGTACAAATAAAGTTAACTGAAAAAATACTGCATACTTAACTAAAACAAAATAAGAATATACATGAAGTGTATAATTTTAGTCTTTTTGTTAATTTGTCAACACACTGAGCATGAGGAGGTGTTGGTGCATATGTCTATTGAGATCGGGATGTTTACATGATCATGAGTGTTGTGTTTTGTATTGTAACACCTGTTCTTAAGGTGTTAAATCGTCCCCGTAACAAACCCCACTTTCCTAATAATTAAAAATCTAAAACTAATACTGAAAGAAAACTTTTTCTTATATTTTATAAATTGTGCTTTTATTTTATTTTTACTTTATGTGCAGTATTGTACTGCTTCATATACACTTGCACCCTTAATAATAATAATAATTTTGTTACAGATGTTATTCCAGTATTTTATATTTGTGATATTTTATGCTTCTTGTCTGTGCCGCTGTCCTGTGCTTGCACAGTGACAATAAAGGTCTTGAATCTTGAACTTCATCCATCCAGATCCCTCACCTGAACAAAACTTAGAATTTTCGTCTGTGTGATACAAGTTTTACAAAAACTGTAAAATATCTGGATCTGGCTCTCCTGATATTATCCGAAGAATTGGTTCATGTGTGAAAACAGCTTATGACCGTTGGAACATCTCCTTCCAAAACCCTGATTAATCTCCTGCTGGAACACCCTCCCCTGCTTTCTGGTTTCGGGCTTTCTGCCAGATTCTGGATCCTGGCTGCAGGGACTTGGTGCTATTCAGCCATAAGAGCATTAGTGAAGTCCAGCACTGATGTTGGGTGATAATGTTGGCCTCATGGTTTATCTCAAACATGCTGGATGCAGGTTGACTCAGGGAGAGAGTCCACTTCAAGCATATTATATGGACCTGGTTTTGTGTGTTGTGTTTAGTAGAATTAGTATTTATGGGAAAAAAGGGTCCAAAAATCCAAAAGATAAGGTCCTGTATACATGCTGTAGCTTTAGCTGTCCAAACCCAGCCATTTATAGAGGTTTATATTATTATTATACTGCCTTCAGTATAATAATTACAAATAGCTGAGAATAAATAGCTTCTCTCAAGGGTGTAAAGAATATTTAGATATCTGTAAAATGTTATTGTGGACATATTTTGCTTTTCCTTATATTCTATCATATTTATATATACTGTTGGCTCTGCATAATGTCATAGAAACAGGGTATCCCTCCCTAATATGGTCACCTTTAGAACTGTAAAAAGAGTTGGCTTAAGAGGAGAGGGAAAGAAAGCTAAAACAGCTTGTTTCAGATAGTAGATTAACGGATGGGCTCCACAAAGGCCCAGTATACAGATGAGGACAAAATTATTAGTTTTTGTCAAAAGTACTTTTTTAACAGAGGGAGTCATTTCTAAACATAGTAGTTTTCTTTAGAAAGCATAAATTATTTCTTTTATCAACAGAATGATTTCAGGAAAAAAAAAATTACCAGGGTCAATATTATTAGCCCTCTGAAAAATTGACCTTTTTATTGAGCCATAGCACAAACCACTGGTGTGCAATAATGTGCTTTAACTTTGTAATGCTCAAAGTTTGTAAAATCAAGTTAAAACTGATGGTTATCTTCCAATTTACATATAGTACAAAAGTGTCAAGAACTGGAGTGAGAGCCTGATGTATTTTACACGTGTTTCCTGGAAATCAGCTGCCAATCAGTGACAGTGAAGACAGGTTTGCATGATTATGTCCTGAGTAGTGAGGGATTGGAGCACAGGAGCAGTAGAGGAGAAAATAAAAGGGGTTTTCTGTAACCCCTGGCATTGCTTGAATGAACGGATGTAAAGCGTATGTATGCTTATTGTGCTGTTTTATACTTTGAGCATTAGATCCAGTGAGGAGGTGGCAGCTTGCTGTAAGGCTGTGTTTACTGTAGTTTAGTTTTATTTACTCCTTTTTGTTTGGTTGAGTTAATAGCTTTCTTGCACCTACTCCTGCCTCTTTAGACGCCGTTGAAAGTGATGCAGAATTTTTCAGGATCCTCCTACAGATTTCTGTTTGTATATAATGTCTCAGACTCCCCAAAAAACTGTAATCAGTAAACTTCCCACATACAGCAGACTCGGTAAAAGTTACCATCACTGCCTGACAGGACATCTCACCTGGGTAACGAGAACGAGGAGTTGCTGTACCAGCTGTTCCCCAGCTGTGCACACTCTTGTCCTCTGGGTGGCGTATCATCTGATCCGCTGCTCAGCCGCTCGCTGGAGGGAGCTCGGGTGGCGTCCGAGTCCCCTGTCACAGTAAAGATAGAATCAGACAGACTGGGCCTCTCATCGTGTGCCAGCGGGGCGAAACTGAGCTGGACGATCTGCCTGGCGCTCTGGCACACTGGGCCATGGATGGCGGGGGTTAGTGTGGGCAGGTCAAAGGTCAGGATAGTTTGGGTGCTGGATGTGAGCAGCTCCTCGCTGTCCAGGCTGTTGTATGATGTCCCTTTGGCTCGGTGCGACTCCATGATGCTCTCAAAGTGGCGGCTGAAGGTGTCCTCTGTGGCGCAGCGGGGCCCGGACACCAATATGGGGGATTTCAAGGCTGGGTGGTGGTTGTCGAAAAAGGTTTCTACTGGTCTGAACAGACAGAATAGAAAATAAAGAAAAAGAGACTTTTCATTAAGATGCTTTTTTTTTTTAATTTGCCAGGGTGAAATTTACTGAAATTAATCTTGCAAAGTTGTGACTAATTCATGTGAAACTGCCTGTTTATGACCAACTTGAAAAATAGGTTAGGGGTGAGATCCAAATTCAGATCAAAATCTAGGTCAGGGGAAAATCCTGCATCACTAGAATTCTCTTGTTTGTGTTTACAGTCTCATGCATGACATCTGTTCACCTCTTCAGAAGGTGTCCAAACACCTCAGGCTCCTCCTCAGCTGCATACTGCTGCTTCCTGCTGTCTCCCTGCATCCTCACACTTGCCCAGCTAACCATTTCTTCATCTTCATCCTCTTCCTCCTCATCTTCCTCCCCTTCTTCCTCCTCCCTCGCTCTTTGTCCCCCTACCTCTTCCCCCCCCCCATCTGTCCTCCCATAAGCCAGCCCTCCCAGAGGGCTGCTGCCTGTCCCTGAGGTGCCCTGGACGCTGCGGTTACTCCCAAATGCAGAGTCGGCATCTTCTTGCTCAGCCAGCAGCACCTCATCTATGTCCGTCTCGCGGTAGCAACGAAGTGGGACAGCGTCCAGGTCAGTTTCTGAATACTTGAGTGTCCGGCGAATGATGCCGGTTTTGGGCGATGTTCCGATGATGGCCGGGGGAGGGGTCACAAGCTCTACCTCCACATGCTGCACTTCGTGGTTGGCAGACAGCAGAGGCAGTGATGACGGCGGAGTCGGGGTGGGAGACTCACTGGAGTTACCACTAGGAGGAGCTGTGGAGGTTCCCTCTGGAGAATCTGCAGAGGGAGAAAATCAAATATAATCACTTAAAAGATGTATGTGGCTTCTGAAGATGGTGTGGAAGTGCCTTAAACCTGCTTTCTTTTTAATGATCAGCAGGGGGCGGCTTCTCTGCTTGCAAAGCCTGAGTAATATAGAAGTCTATGGAAAAACAGCCCCGAAGCTCCCTTTCTCTGTGACCTCAATAAACATTTTCCTCATAAGTTTAGAGTCTCAATCGCTAGTTTAAAGTCTTCTTGAATAAAGGATGAAGTTATTTTTGTAAATTATGGTCATTATTCAAGTCGGAAAAGAGGATAAACCAATGAATGCTCACCTGACAAGGGTGCAGTGTCCTTGGGTTTTACAGTCAGAGCCACGCCTCGCTCTCAGCAGGGCTTGACTAACCAGTGAGTGTGTTAAGGTGACTACATCTATCTTTTATATGCTCTTCTATGAATATAACCTCAATTATATGAGAAAATTCTTCAGATTCTGATATATTTTATAGTTTTAGGTTGTAAGTAGAAAGAAACTGATTTGCTCCTTTTATTTTTATTCTTTGTCTCCCTTAGAGTAGCTTTGCATGATTCACAGATCAAAATAATTCTTGTTTATCTAATATTGGGCCTTGTTGCAGCCAACACAACAAACAAAACAATACATTTTTTAGTTTTCTATATGGCAACTTGAATTTTCTTTTTCACCTAATTAAAATATTTCTGTAATGATAACAATAAAATTCTGGCTTCAATGGCATGCATTTCTACCTTCAAAAACGAAAGAAATTCTTTGCTGAGTAAATAAAAAAAGGATAAATAGGAGGGTTGCATCAGGAAGGGTGTCTGGTGTAAAAATCTGTGCCAAACCAAAAATAACAAAAAATGTCGTTAAGCTGTTACAGCTCCTAATGCTCCTATAACCACTGGGACCACTTTGGACTTTATCTTCTTCAGTTGTTCCTTCACCCTGGGACTTCTCAGTTATGTTTCTTTCTGATATTTGTGTATATAACATATTTTTATTTAAACAAAATGCTGTCTAGTAATTTTACTCTGTGTACCTGGAGGAGATGGATAAAAAACTAAAGATGTTTGAATTTTTGAAACAATGACTAGGTGTCATCTATTAAATTTTAACTCACTACTGTATACATGTACCATTTAGATGCCTTTTTGGCCTCAAATCAACAGAAAATTTCCCAGTGGGTGAACATGAACTGGTGAATAATTGAAATTAGGTTGAATTCAAGTCATTAATTTAGACACAAAGGGAAGTTCTTTTAATGAGCTGTCCCGCTTGGAGGGAACGGATTTTATTTTCCTCAATTAATCGAAAAAGATTTTGTAAAGAGAGAGAGAGTGGAAAAGACCTCATATTTAACTGATGCCCTATTACTGTATCAGCTGGCGCATTACACCTGAATATGTTAACCTGAATGACACAGTGACACTGACAAGCAGCAGTGCTACTTGACTGGCTTCTCTATCTCTGTGTGAAATGTTCCCATGAGAGGAAGGAAGGGGAAGGAAGAACAGGAAAGGCAATGTGCAGAAACTTGATATAAGTGAGACAGAAATGCTCTCACTTTTCTCCCCCCTGCTAGCAGCCTCCTCAGCAGGGGTCCCGAATAAAAACTCCCACTTAGCACGTGCAATCTTCTGACAGTGCAGCGAGGGCACGGGCGCTGCACATCCACTGTCCGTCTGCAAGAGACACACTAATTTAGAGGCTAACTCTGCAGTGCAGCATTAATGGGGAAGTCTAATACAACTTAACCGTATGTAAGGATGGGAAAAGGTGCTGAGTGTACTGTCAAAAATGTCAAATTATTCCTTCAAGTTTGAACTAATAATATTTTATATGATTTTTTTTTGTTTGTTTTGCATCAAAAGAACCCACCTGTATTCCTGAGGTGGCAGCCCCGGTCTCATTGCTCTGGTGACTGGACTGGCTGGACTCTGGGGACACACAGTCCCTGTCTCCCAAGCTCCCCGTCACCCCGCTGGAACTCCGTGAGGATGACCCTCCCATAACTCCATTCTGCTCCCCCTCTGGAGGCTCTTCGATCCTCTGTGAATGAGGCTGCAGCCCTGCACCATATCCCTCCCCCTCATTACCTTGCCCTTCCTCATCACAGCCCTCATCCTCCTCTCCAGAGTCCAGCACTACAGGACCCAGAAGAAGGATCTCCCTCCTCCTCTGCTCAGCCCGTTTCAGCTGGGCCGTTGGGCTGAGTGGCCTGCGGCGTTGCCTGGATTGCTGAACAGGTGTTTGGCCATTTTTAGACTCTAATCCAGGCTTGGGGCTTGGCTTTGGGCTGTTTTCCACATGGTTCCCCCACTGCTGCCTGGAAGTCCAGCTAATCGGCGCCTCCTCAACACTCTGATTGATAAAAAGCCTCCGAGCAAGCTCTGTGCAGTCCCCTTTCTCGAAACAGCTCAGATCTCCTCTCCTGTCCAGGCCTGGGGACCAGGAGTCTCCGGTGTACTGAGGGGGCTGACGGCGATGCAGGGTGGGCGTATCTGGAGCTCGGAGCTCAGCTTGGAATAGCCTCGGGTCCCTAATGGGTGAGCTGAACTCAGTGGGAGGATGAGAGGGACGGAGGACACGTGAAGGAAGGGCGGGGGAACTCTGAGCCGCTGATAAAATGGAGCTCTGATGCAGGTCCTCCTGCTGTGTGTCATGATTAGTGTGAGAGTTTGTCTCATGTGATTGTGAGTTTTCAGGCTGGTGTGAGTCTGTGTTGTCGATTGCTGGCGTGTGTTGTTGGTCGTTTAAAGGGATGTTCATCCTAAGCGTTTGCTTAAACTGTTGTGCATTTGGAGCTGGTTCTCCAGACTTTGAGCTGCTTGTGAGCTCTCCTAAAGCATTGTGCAATGAGGACCTCCTCGCCTCTGTGAAAACCGAAGATACTTTGGTGGCCTCCTCAGCCAGCCTGCGGGCAACTACAGGACTATGAGCTGGAGAGGAAGATTTGCTGTCACTTAACTGGTTCAAGCCGTCAACTCCATTATTGCCAAGTTGGAGGATTGCTCCCTGCGGTGAAGTGCTCCTACTGCAGGCACTCTTAATGTATCTGTTGACAGCTAGACTTCCAGCCAGAAGAGGGCTCTGGGGTTCAGCACAGGTCCCAGATCTCGGGAGCGAGGACTGCTTGGATTGGGAGGACAGCTGGTCAGAGGCTGGGCTCCGAGGCAGCCCACACGGAGCCTGGGTTCTTTCTGTGATATGATCTTTGGGGTTTACGGTGATGTTCTGATGCTGAACAGGAGACCCAGCCCAGGACTGGCAGCGTGGTTGTTGGTGGTAGCGTGAAGCTGAGGTGTGCTCAAGTGCGTGGGCCAGTTTAATCCTCAATAAGGGGGATCCAAACTCCTCCACAGCCCTCTGGGTAGCTGCCCTGCCGATGGGGTCAAAGTGTGGCTGGCGAAGGCCAGGTGAGAATGTCTGCTGGTGACTTCCTGGAGATTGGAAAGTCAGCTTGGGACTGGAGCTGCACGATGAATCAGGACTCCCAAACCAAACTGGGTCACTGAGGCGTTTTCGAAAGTCAGAAGGCGTGGACCATTCATCTCTGGTTCGTCTCTCATATAAAGAGTTGCGTGGGCTCTCCATTTTCTTTACATTTGACTTCTCAACGTAAGAGAAGGTGACCACACTCCGCTTCCCATCATTGACTTCCTCCTCATTAAACCTCTTATGGGTCGGAGGGGTGTGAGGGACGCTGACTTTTCCCGGAGAGGGCGCTGGTGAAGGGTGCACAGGTGAACTCCAACGCTTGGTGACCGTAGGCGAGCTGCTGGTTTGCTGGAGCTGAAAGCTAACAGTGTTTCGAGAGGGAGACTGGCTGTGCGTGCAGTCCTGGACCAGGCGGCAAGCCGTGGAGGCCTTGCTGACGGTCTGGCAGGTCGTCTGGCTTGTTAGCTGAGAGAGGAGCTCCGCAGGACTGTCCTGAACCGAATGCCCCTGAGCAATCCCTTCTTCACTCTCCCCAAACGCCCCCTTTCCTCCATTCTGATCTGGGGCAGACCTCACTTCCACATACAGATGAAGGACTTTTCCAGACTGGGACATGACCTCCTCTCAGCACGTAATGAGGACACAGAACCAGAAATGGAGCAGAGAAAGAGGCAGACAGGGTGGAAAGAGGGATCTTCTTTGCTCTTTTTCTCTGTTGTTGTCGGTTTGGATGTTTTTTTTCTGCTGGTGGTGGGTGTCAGTTTATTTTTAGATGGTCTTTTTTCTCCCTCCTGTGTGCAGAGCAGAGACACACAGGCTGAACAGCCAGAGGACAAACATGCCCACGGGACGACTCCAATAGCTCCCTATTCTTCATACCTGTGAATGAAAGAGAGGAGTTGTTGTTATCTTTATGTATCCTTACATGACTCCTGATACACACTGGATGATTCAGTATTTACAGTATGATTCTCACGTCACAAAGGGACCAAGGATCAGTTTACTCTATGAGAGGAGCTCATAGCTCTGGAAACCCACTCCACTCACACATTTCGGAAGTCTTAATTTGTCAGCTGTGTTCGATCCTTACTGTAACCGCCATCTAGACACACTTCACTGTTAAACTGTGTCAGCTATTTCTGTCATTATTCATGTAAACAAGAGAGGAAATAAAATGAGTATCTTCCATGAGTGACTGCCTGAAAATGTGCTCTGTTTTCTCTACATATTCCCACGATATTGTGTCTCTCCTGTCTTTATGGCAGCCAGCTTTTTCCTGTCCTGCTTTGATTTTGTCTTCAAACATGTTCTTTCAAACTGCTTCTTTTAGAGCAGGGGTATTCAACTAAAATTTAAAGAGATCCACTTTGAGAAAATTTCTTGAAGCAAAGGTCCGGAAGATTATAATGTCTAACTGTTTAGTGTCATATATATTTAAGTAGCCTAGTAGTTGTATCAACATCTGCAAGTAATCAATACCTGTCAAATCAAATGAATTAAGTACAATTCAAACACATAGAACTGAACATTACACACATACACATTTTATATATATATATATATATATATATATATATATATAAAATCCGTATGAGACAGCTTCTGGGTCCGGACCTGGACCGCGGTCCGCCTGTTAGTGACCTCTGTTTTAGAGCACAATTTTTTTTTAATATTATTCCCAATTATTTCCTGTGAATGGATTAAAAAGGAAAAAAGAAAAATACGGTAACACTTTATAGCCACCTTTATAAATGGTAAATTGATATTTAACCAATTTACAATGATTTTGTAATGTTATTTTTATTTATAAAAACTGAAGGAAGTGCTGCATAGATCTGTTGAAGGACCTAAAAGATGCTCTTTGATGAGGCAGGGTCAAAAAACAAAGTCCAAGATGTTGTTCAAGTACACCACCACAGTGGCTTTTAAATCAAAGAGTTAAGATGTGATTGAAGTGGAGACTTTCAGCCCATGGACATCACCAAATGCTGCATCAAGTCCTTTGAGGTGCTCTGCCAGGCTTTTACTGCAGCCATCTTCAGTTGCTGATTGTTTGTGGGTCTCTTTGCCTTCCGGGCCATTGAAGAATATCCCATTTCCTGAGAAACTCTTGGGTTGCTGTTGCAGTATGCCTTGGGTCATTATCCATTTGTCCTGTGAAATTCTGTCTGATCAGTTTTGCAGCATTTGGCTGAATCTGAGCAGAGAGTATAGCACTGGATGCATGTTTGTCTTCTATCAGCAGTCACATCATCAGTAAACACTAGTGACTTGCTTCCACTGGCAGCTATACATGCCCATGCCATAACACTGCCTCCACCGTGTTTGACAGATGATGTCATATCAATAGAATTGAGCTATTGGAAATCATCACTACACATAAGCTCATGCTCACACCTTTGCCTTGTTTGAGATTATACTTTGTTTTGTTTTTTTTGTTTGTTGCCTTTGGAATTATTTTGCTTCACCTCAACAAAGGTTAGTTTTTGTTTAAGAAGTCTGCATTTGGGTCCACTACCTGCACATCACTTGACAATCCTATCAGCTGCAACTTTACAAAAGCCATCCAGATAAAGTTCTACAAACAAGTTAACACCCCTAAAATGATAATTACAGTTTGCTTCCATGTAAATAACTAAGAAGTAAAGTTTAATAACAAATCCCTACCCTGTCTGTGGCACCCTTTTATACTTTCAAATACAAGTCAAACTTATTTAGAGAGCATACTAAGTGCTTTAAGTGATTTAGACAGAGATAAATCTGATGACGATAATCAAGTAAAAATGGATAAGTAAATTACTAAACCATTAACTATCTGGATAAAAGCTGAAAAACACAGAACAAGTAAAAACAAATAACAGCGACATCAGTCATCTATATGATTTGGCCTGTAAAAAGACTTTAACCCTGCAACATTTACCCACTTTATAACTTCAAAAAGACTAAAAGCTTGGCAGTATGTTAGCTGTTGGAGTTTTACAGTAAACAAAAAGGGGAGAAATGTACTCTATGTACTCTTATTACAAACTATTGTTGCTGTGGTAATGGCATCTTAAAATAGTTTACACTGTATGATGCACAGTCAACCGCAACATCTAACAGAGAGTTTTAGTAACTGCATCGGTGCATATAAAGCAGATACAAATAATAAGGTTGACACAAACATACTTAAATTTGTTCATTAACCAAAAGAAAAGTCTAAATAACAAAGTCTCAATTAATTAAGCTACTAATATGAGAAGGCCAAAGGCTGGACAGTTGTTCTGTTATTCATCCAAACCCTCCTTTATTTTTATTCCAAACATGTGCATTAGGCACAAGAGAGGTGAAGAAGAGTGTGTAGGCAGGGTGGAGTTGGTGGAGTGAGTGTCAGGGGTGATTTGTGACAGAAGGATAGCAGCAAGAGCGAAAGTGAAGGCTTACAAGATGGTAGTGAGACCAGCTGTAATGTTTGGTTTGGAGACAGTGACACTGACAAAAAGACAGGAGGCCGAACTGGAGGTGGCAGAGCTGAAGATGGTAGAATGGGAGGCAGAGCCTTCAGCTTTCAGGCCCCTCTTCTGTGGAACCAGCTCTCAGTTTGGATTCAGGAGACAGACACCCTCTCTACTTTTCAGATTAGGCTTAAAACTTTCCTTTTTGATAAAGCTTATAGTTAGGGCTGGATCAGGTGACCCTGAATCCTCCCTTAGTTACGCTGCAATAGTCCTAGGCTGCTGGTGTTTTTTTCAGTCACCATGTGTTTATACACCACTCTGCATTTAATCATTAGTTATTATAAATTTTTGGCTCTCTTCCACCATGCGACTTTTGTCCTGTCTCCCTCCCCTCACCCCCAACCGGTGATAGGATAAAAGACACACTTTGGAAGAGAGACAAAACTAGGCCTGGTTCTGCTGGAGGTTTCTTCCTGTTAAAAGGGAGTTTTTCCTTCCCACTGTCGCCAAGTGCTTGCTCATAGGGGTCGTCTGATTGTTGGGGTTTTCTCTGTATTATTGTAGGGTCTTTATCTCACAATATAAAGCGCCTTGAGGTGACTGTTATGCTATATAAATAAAACTGAATTGAATTGAAGATGCTAAGATTTTCATTGGGAGTGATCAGAATGGACAAGATTAGAAATGATTACATCAGAGGGACAACTCAGGTTGAGCAGTTTGGAGACAAAGTTGGAGAGGCAAGGCTGAGATGGTTTAAACATGGGCAGAGGAGAGATAGGGGCTATATCGGACAAAGGACGTTGAAGATAGAGCTGCCAGGCAGGAGGAGGAGAGGAAGACCTCAGAGGAGGTTCATGGATGTAGTGAAGGAGGACATGCAGAGGGCTGGTGTGACAGAGCAAGGTGCTAGGGATAGGGTGAGATGGAGGCAGATGATCTGCTGTGGCAACTCCTAAAGGAAGCAGTAGAAAAAGAAGAAGATGATCTGTACCACACCAAGGTGTGGTGGCTAACCCAATGATTGTATGTGGCTCCATGAACCGAAATAAGTCTGACACCCCTGCAATAAACCATTGTTTTGTGATTTTTAAGTGAGGAAGGACAGAGCCTCCTCATCGTCAGCTTTATCTTCAGTGGACACTTGGGTGATATTTTTGTTGCAGGATTTATTTGCTAACTTTGTTCCCATTACACTTTGTTGCATTGCTTTTATAGTTATGTCAACTTTTCCACCTCAATTAATCATGTTTTTCTTTTCTGTTTCAAAGTTTTTTTTAAATGACTATTTTTATTGAAAATATGCATAAAACAGTGTCATGGTCCCTGGATTGCACTGTTTCATCTGTCTTCTATTCTTGTTTTTTAGCTTGATTTTTAGCTTATATGCCTGAGTCTGAGTCTATGTTTGGTGTTTCACTCTTTTGATTTTGTGTTTGTTGCATTTTTGGATTTCCCATTCTGATTTCTTATTATTGTAGATTAATGTGTGTCTTAGTTCTTACAATATTGTTTTTATTTATAATCTATTATGAGTTTTAGTTTGTTCATCAAGGGTTAAGATGACAGGGCACCGGATCCCCACTGCAGTCATTAGGAAGGCCAGTCCTTCAGAGGCATAGGATAAATTTGGAAAAACAAATGCAAGGCATGTCAAATCAATGAAGGAAGAAACTAGCGCTCCTCTAAAATATCAAAAACCATAACAGAAACAACAAAAGCAAATAAAGGAGGAAAGGTGGAAATATTGTGAAAGAACATATGCAAGGCAGAGCTTGTGTGACTGTGTCCACTGCAGCTTATGCTGTAGTCATGATAATGACAATGACAATGCTAAAACCTCACCAAGAGAATTTAAAAAAAGAAAAAGCAAAATAAACAAATAAAAGTATCAATTTGAGACAAATGTCACAAAAAAGAAAATGACAGATGCTTCCAAAACATAAATAATGTAGCATTTTTATGATGTCAGAGAGAAAATTAGCTCATCCTGTCAGTAGAGGAAGCAGGAAATTATCCCCCCACTTTCTCTCCTGCTTTCTGACTCGTTGATAAGAGCCGGTGACGAGGATTGATCTACATTGTGAATAAAACAATTAAACGCTCAGGACTCCCTGGGAAAATGAGAGAATGAGGCAGGTTCAAATGATTCATGGAAATGCTGATCAGATTAGGATGATCAGATTTTATTTCAGGAATCACTGTGACACTGATGCAGTGATGATGAAGAGGACTTTCTCTGTGCAAAGATATTGAATTAAGTAATGTTCATCTCTTGTCTGTTCACTGACAAGTCAAACATCAGATACAGCAGGCTGCACAGCCACAACATACACATAACACTAAACTCTTACCACAGAAATGTCGTTGTTATTCTGCATTTTAATTCTGAGTTAGAGCCTCTTTTTCTCTTTTCAAGCTAAATTCCCTGACAGTTACTCATCTCATCTCAGCTGAGCTGACTTCTTTCCAATCGTCGCCATTCTGTTTAACGATCATGCAGAACGACTTTCCACGCCAATGATGCTGCAGACAACAACACTCTTGTGTTTAAAAAAAAAGAAGTCACTCAAATGAGGACGGTGAACTCCAGTTTGCTGCCAGCAGCGACAGATTGGAGCTGCCTTATGGTAGCAGTGGGAGAGAACGTGCATGCTTATAATTGAAGTTGACAGAACAAAGAGAACTTGTGAGTAAGTTGGCACGATGAGCGACCAAACTTTCCCTCCCTTAACCCCAACTGATGTTTCTGCCCTTACTTCAAAGACATCAACCTCACCATGCTGACAAATTCTCAATGTGACTTTTAATTAATTCTACATGCAACATTTGTTTGGGTGTTTGCAGGAGGTTTGAGCCCCCACATGCAATATCTAATGAAGCCTTTCCTATTTATTGTGGATGACAGCATCAAGCTTCAATTAAGGTGCAATAAAATGTTTCTCTCTTTGTTCCTTTCACTGCCTCTGCATTTAGTCACATTTTCTGTCATTTTCACACTTTGTAGCTACTCTTCCCACAGCTACACCATTCACCACCAACAACTGGCTTTTGTCCAGTTGTTGGTGGCTCCATGGGGGCCTCTTGTCTAAAAAGGTGTGAAGAACATAAAGCGGCTCCTTAGCTCTAAATGTGACAGAGCTGGCTAAGGGATGAAACTCAGGTGGAGAAACTTGGTCTTTGAGGACTAAAGCTTCCAAATTTGGTACTGTACCAGTGACATGGGGTTTTGCTTACAGCTGCACAAAAATGTATGAATGTAATGAAAAGTAATTTGTATGCATTAATTTCCTCTTGAAATACTTCAAAAAACCCTTTGTCAAAGGGAACACCAGTCCATGGGGTAGCCTGCTGGATGGCAGGAATTAGGAGCGTGACATCAAAGGTCTGACTGAAAGCAAGGTGGTTAAACACACTTTCTTGTGTAAAGCCACACTTTATTTAGTAGAAGTTAGCTAATGGCTCAGTCACACTAGAGTAAAAATAGGACAGTAACCTCCTTGCCTGGTGATTACATTGAATTTTTTTTGCTGTCAGAGACCAATTGTCAGAGACACCCTCAACGTCTTGGTCACCTCTTTTGATAGCAAGGCAACTGCACAGGTCGCCTGGTGGGAGGCAACCCATCTCCAAACGTCATGGTCCAACTTGGACTGACTGCAGTCACTCTCACAGATTACAGGTTTGCAAATAAGCACCATCTGATCTATAAATGCAGACAGATTGCCACCACAATCCAATCAGTCTGAGTCAGTCTGTGGCAATGAGTGCAACTCAATGTGATGAGTCTCTTTGCAGCTGGGGACTCAACTCGGCTGTTTGACAACTGGTCGTATTCTGGTTATATTCCTGTATAAAAGCAACGTTGCCAAGTACCTAAGTAATTTTAAATTGCCATCCTGCAGCAAGTACGTCACTATTTGTGGAGGCATTTCTGAATTTGTGTTTCAAAGCTATGAGGTTCAGGCGGGACTCTGAATATGTTAGTTTGAGTTTCTGTTTGATGGGAATTTCTGAGTATGTAGATGGCAACAGATTTTCACAAATCTATTACAGTTAATCACCGTATTATCACAGACAGATTGCATGTAATTGCCTGACCGACTTGACTCCATTTAATAGTAAACGGATAGCAAACTGACTCCATCTTATTGCCATTTTATCACCATCTTGACTCACCAAAGTCGATTTGAAGATGGCAACTGACTGCAAGGGGTTGCAGACCTGGTCCCTGTCTTTGAAGAAACCATTTCACGGGTAAGGAAGAAAAAAAATCTGCAGAAAACTTCTGTCAAAGGGAACCTAAATCCATTTGTGCAGTTGCTGGATGGTGAGAATCAGGAGGTTGTAAAGAGAGTTGCAAAGGTTTGCAGACCTACATCTGCAGGCTGCAGATGTGTATTAACACAGAGGAGGAGTGTCAAACATACACTATATTGCTAAAAGTATTTGCTTGTCTGCCTTCACACACATATGAACTTGAGTGACATCCCATTCTTAATCCATAGGGTTTAATCTGATGTTGGCCCACCCTTTGCAGCTATAACAACTTCAACTCTTCTTGGAAGGCTTTCCACAAAGTTTAGGAGTGTGTTTATAGGAATTTTGACTATTTGTGAGGTCAGACGGTGATGTTGGACGAGAAGGTCTGGCTCACAGTCTCCTCTCTAATTCATCCCAAAGGTGTTCTGTCGGGTTTAGGTCAGGACTGCAGGCTAGTCAAGTTCTTCCACACCAAACTCGCTCATCCATGTCTTTATGGACCTTGCTTTTTGCACTGGTGTGCTCTCATGTTGGAACAGGAAGGGGCCATCCCCAAACTGTTCCCACAAAGTTGGAGGATAAAATTGTCCAAAATGTCTTGGTATGCTGAAGCATTAGGAGTTCCTTTCACTGGAACTAAGGGGCCCAACTCCTAAAAAACACACCATAATCCCCCCTCCACCCCCCTCCACCCCTCATTTTTCCCTCATGATTGGTGGTTACCAGATGGTGTTGCCCAACCGGTTGCAAGTGGTTGCTGGAGATTGATGGTAGTTCCTGGGAAAATGATTGCTAAAGTCCCAGTCACTCATGCCTGCGCTCCAGTCAATGATCCCCTGGCAACCATCTATCATTAGGGAAAAATGTGTAGTCCTCAACTGGTTGGCAAAAACCTCCTCCTGATTACTTTGGTCGCTAGCATATTGCTACAGTCGTAGCTTGAATGGAAGTGACAAAGTTGCCTAGAAACTCCATCCAGCTACTCTCTGAGTTGTAGTGAAACTGTGAAAAGTGCAACACAAAGAGGAAATGGAGACCGTTTGCCTTTAAGTAAAAGTTGCACCTTATGAAACATGCTGGCTGCAATCTCCAGGAACCACTACCAACCATTCGGAGAACACACATTTTTCCCGAGGAAAAAGTGGTTGTATCAAATCCTATATGGCGGACAACTCTGGGCCAAACCTCAATAAACAAATCTTCAGTAAGTAACATAAAAATGCTGAGATCTTTTTTAATGTAAAAATCACACATGTGACAGAGCTGTTCGAGGCATAGATCCACAGAAATTATTGGAACTTATGATTTGCCGCCACAAAGAGGTGGAAGGATGCCAGTCAGTATTGATTCAGGAGAGCGCGGATGAGCGTGAACTTAATTTGGGCCTCTTTCATCCAGTTACTCGTCATCTGACCGAGGCAGGAATTGATGGGAGCAAGCGAGATGAAGTTGGGTAATGAGAGAAAGACCACAAGAGATAGATAAATAGATAAAAGGACAGCGGGTTGAGGGAGCCATGTAAGTGAAAGAGAGAGCTCTGCTGGCAGCAAGCCAAAGTGATGGGAGTGTAGAGTTACAGGAAGGCCTGAGTTAAAAGCAGTAACACAACTGCTGATGTAACACAACCATTTTCTTCTGCCAGAAAACACAAAGACACTGCTCAGCTCTCTTTGCCCACCAAGTCCTAATGGCATGTAGTCATGCAGATAGCTTAAGTTCTAGTGGAGATGTCAGAGTTTCTAAAGATTTATTTTAATTGCAGCAGCTTCTACAGTATAATTCACAATGCATGTCTCTAGGCCTTTAAATACAAAGGTGAGCAAGACACAATTATATAAGAAAATTACAACCGAACCTTATTACAAGCACCACATCATTCATGAGTACAAAAAACAGCTTCAACTTAAGCTTAACCAACGATGTCTGGATGCCAGTATCAAAACCTTTATAAGCTACAAATATGGGAAATTTGATGTTTCCATGTGCTTCTGTTGTTTTGTAATTGATAAGTATCTTCCAAATTTCAAATCTGAGGCTTAATTCTGGTGAAATGTGTGTAAAGTGATGCATAAGATGTCTATAAAATCACAGTTTTATCAAGTGATGCAGCCATAAAAAAACAAAAAAAAACCCAAAAACATAGCATACTGGGTTTTTAATATTTCAGTGTCAACAAATGTGATATGAAAAAAACAACTGATGCCATTAGGGGAATAAAGAGATTTCCCAATTTTAATGCTAAGATAAGAAGAAATAAATACTTCACAGTGAACAGTGGTGGAGGTATTGCCCTTCTTCCTGAATCCAGGCTATAATCTTAAATCCTGGGTGCTGCAGTGCTGTTCTTGAGTGCCCAGTTTCCTGACAGCTGGCCAACTTGGCATGAAGTCTGGTGGGAGCGCCACTGCTGTGCCAGGAGTTACAAGAGAAACAGTCCATTACCAGCACCACCTGCCAGTCAGCCTGATGTACAGTAGAGCACACTGATCACATGAGTTAACTAAACTTGTACATGAATCAATGAGGAAACTTCCCTGAACTTCAATAACATACTGCAGTATTTGGCTGCAAAAGGTGGTAGACCGGTAGACCAGGTGGTGTGGTGAAAATTAAATTTGGTGTAATTTGATTTTACATACATGTACTTTAGTCATTTTAGAGATGTAGTTTAGAGAATAAGAGTTTTCTTGTACATTAAATGAAAAGATAAAGCAGTTTAAATAATCTCAGTTTCGGTAAGCAACAAATGATTTTAAGAAATATTTGACTCTGGAGAATATAGGAGAGTATTTGGAGAGTATAGCATCAATTCAGTTGAACGTCTGGGATATTGATCTGGTCAGTTAAGTAGCATAGGAGATTGTTAATCAGTTTCAGCTGCACTAGAGGGGCAACAGCGAGACAACCCCCAAAACAGGAATGGTTTTACAAGTGGAGGCCACTGACATTTTATCCCTCCTCATCTTTTCTGACTGTTTTTTCACTAGTGTTGCATTTGGCTAGGGTCAGTGTCACTACTGGTAGCATGAGGTGATACCTGGACCTTACAGAGGTTGCACAGGTAGTCCAACACATCAATATGTGCCATTGCCAGAAGGTTTGCTGTGTCTCCCAGCATAGTCTCAAGAGCATGGAGGAGATTCCAGGAGACAGGCTGTTATTCTAGGAGAGCTGGACAGGGCCGTAGAAGGTCCTTAACCCATCAGCCGGACTATCAACAAGCTATCCCCTTGTTAACTTAACAAGGGGATAGCTACAGATTAGGATTAATTAATGAGGTTCTCATTTTTTTAAACGTGCTGTCATTCTTTCTCTCTTGACAAGCTCTCAAAAACTACTTAGTTGTTATTCGCAACTTTTAAACTTCAGATCATCTTGACCATGTCTATATACCTAAATGCACTGAGTTGCTGCTTCCTGTTAACAAACAGTTGCACCTAACAAAGTGGCTGAAGAGAGCATATTTTATTTACAGTTTGATTTTGATGCTTTAGCTCTACCTCTTTAGCAACAGCTGCTTCAATTCATGAACAATGAATTGATTCACTTTAGCTGCAGATTCCTGTTAGCATATGCTTTGAATTGCATTTCACAGGTAAATTAACTACAGAATAACTTGCAATAAATACTGAAAAACTGCAACAAAAACTGCAATGAATTTAGCAAATCACAGACATATCCATCCATCTCTACTGAGAATATTTGAGGGTATCTTTGACGTCAACAGCTTGTATTCACAATCATGCTACATTAAAAAAAAAAATTTGGCAAAGCTGTTTATGTTCTTTGGTTTTAAAAATAGTGACAGACTCAACAGGGAGGCTGAAGGATGGCGCACCTTTGATCAAACCTCGATAAACAAAAACCCACAGCTGCTCAATAAAGATGACTCATCTTCTTGTTGTCCCTCTGGGTTATAATGCTGACAGAAGGACACATACACAGACACATATGGATAAACTCCTCTGGGTCCTTGGACTAGGCTTTCATGAGTCAAATCACACAGGTAATTAAACCCAAGCCAAAGAGTGCAGCTCTAATATTAGCTCCCTGTATATGATGGGGGGCTGGTGCTAATATTAGCTCTCAGCTTGCTTGTTGCTGGCGCTGTGCACCAGCAGCTATGATTTCAGCAACATGACAGGTTGTGCAGTTTAGGCAGTAACACATTAAAAACCTCGGGGGAGATTAGAAGGCTTGTGTTAGGTTAATGAATGATGAGGGATATTCAGCGGCATTCACGTTGCAACATGAAGCATCCTAATCATCCTCTCACTCATCAACTACTGATTTCTCCACATGCAATATTAGATTATATCATTTACTGTAAACCCTGTTAATTTTGCTGAATCATAATCAACAAAGCAGCGACTAAAAAGGATGAACCAAAATTAAAGAAACCAGTGCCAAAGCTTTCTTCGAAGCATGACTTTGTTTGCATTCGATACAAGGCCGGATCGCTTTCTTTCCTTCTCACTGTGCCTTCAAAGGCATTTTCAGACAAAACCTGATTGGTCCTCCGACTCATGCAGAGGCGGCAGCAGTGTGTATGAGGAGAAAGATGCAGAGAGGCTTTTATTGGCGGAGAAAAGAAAGGGGAGACATTCAATCAGCACCACGTTGGCCGTGACCTTGCTGCTGGTACAACTCCTCCTCTCACTACCTTGACTCGGTGAATGAAGAACCACACTTAGACCAAAAGACTAAACAAGTAACAACACAACAAATTATTCTTTTCCTTGAAACACAGTAAAGTAATCTATATGAGTGATTTATGATGAAAATATGGAGTTTTTAGGATGTTTTTCTGCCCACATCAGAAGATAAAGGAATACAGCTGGTGACACAAATATTCTTCAATTTTCTGCCTCTCCTAGAAGGCAGTCACAATGTTGCATTATGTGAAAAGTGACAGAAACTGACAGCTCATGTCTCATCTCATGTATATTTGTTGCAGCGTTTTTAAAAATGGTTGGACAAGTGGATGGGTGAGGCAGCAACCTCTCAGGGCTGAAAAATGAAGGCAATGCAAGAGTGGAGAAAAACTGCAGTTCCTCTAGTGGCCACCTGATGTTGGCTCCAAAAGTGAGTCAACCCCCAGAGACTCCCCCAGAGATTGTGCCCAAGTTCATTGCAGAATAAACATTCTTTATAGCCTGGTACAAAAAACAGCTTTGTTCTCTATAGATAGAGATTTGTTGCTATGAACCTGTTTAGCTTTGATAATGCTTAAATTGTGTCAGCTAGGTCTCCCCTCCACCAGTTTGAGTAATTGAACTGGACCTCGCCAATGTGTTAGTGGTGTTTTGAAGTATTTTCAAGGACTTATCTGACCAAAATTTTGCTTAATGTGTGGTAAAGTCCATCCAGAAAGTTTGTGCTTCAGTTTTAATGAGTGAAAGTCTGGTATTTAATTATTCTGTTCCTTAGAATTAATGAGCACCAGTGCAGTGTGAGAGATTATATCTCTTGGCTGGCTTGGGAACGACTCGGTGTCCCCCTGGATGAGCTGGAAGAGGTGAGGGAAGTCTGGGTTTCTCTGTTCAGACTGCTGCCCCCGCGACCCAAACCTGGATAATTGGTAGAAAATGGATGGATGGATGACACCCATCCCTCTTCTGGAGCCTAACCCAGCTGTCATAGGGCAAGAGGTGGGGTACACCATGGGCAGGAGGGCTAACACAGAGAGAATCACCAATTAACCTAACAAGCCTTAACTTTTGGACTGTGGGAGGAAGCAGGAGTATCCTGAGAGAACCCACACACAGAACGTGCATGGATTCAAACTCAGGCCCTTCTTGGTGTGAGGCAATATTGTTAACCACTACACCACCATCACAACATACAATCTATGGATTGCATGCATAGATTATAAAAGATTGTACAACATAACCACTGTGATGTCATCCTTTGGTTTGTGAAGTCCAGTTTTGAACTTTTTGATCATCTCACCTTGATTACTCACTGGTATCAGACCTAACGATGTTAAATGTAGCTTTAAGAACTCACCAAAGTGATTACAAATCACCTGGAAACAAGAAAAAACACCTGCACCAAAGTTCACATCCATGCAAACATTTTAGAGCAATTTTAGGAGACCTAGGAACCTCCTGGAGACACTAGAGGAAGAGTACATGGATCTATCCACCACATTCATGACCATTTATGACTAGTTTTGGAGATATTTTTGCCTAGAGACTATCAGAGCAGCATTAACATGTGCACAGCCAGCGTGGTTTAAAAGTGCAGTAGTCATGTATTGACCCAAACAGCATTATGGAAATAAGTATAGAATTTCTTGCCATGGGGATAGCAGACCATTATGACCCATTAAAAAATCTGTTTGAATCTGCTCCACAGTCAGTCATGTCTGTTGGTTGTGCCCATCTCCAAGGTCACTGATATGTGACCAAAGCTGCAGGAGAAACACCAAATAAACTTGTTTTCATGGAATGCATTTTCATATGCTCAGCTCTCTCTTCACAGAGAGCTGAGCGTAAAAGCAAAGCTCTCGATTTACCGGTCGATCTACGTCCCTACCCTCACCTATGGCCACGAGCTTTGGGTAGTGACCGAAAGAACGAGATCGAGGATACAAGTGGCGAAAATTAGCTTTCTCTGAAGGGTGGCTGACCTCTCCCTTAGAGATAGGGTGAGGAGCTCAGTCTTCCAAGAGGAGCTCAGAGTAGACCCGCTACTTCTCCACATCGAGAGGAGCCAATTGAGGTGATTTGGGCATCTGACAAGGATGCCTCCCGGGCACCTCCTGGGTGAGGTGTTCTGGGCATGTCCAACAGGGAGGAGGCCCCGGGGTAGACCCAGGACACACTGGAGAGATTATATCTCTCAGCTGGCCTGGGAACACCTTGGTGTTCCCCAGGATAAGCTGGAGGAGGTGGCTGGGGAGAAGGAGGTCTGGGTTTCTCTGCTTAGGCTGCTGCCCCTGCGGTCCGGCCCCGGATAAGCGGAAGAAAATTAATGAATGGATGGATGGAAAAAAAACTTAATGAAAATTAGCAAATTAATACTTCAGACAAACAGTATTAGTCAACATTTTGACACACCTCCAAATTCAAGTTGTTTTTTCTTTTAACTTTCTCGAACATGACTGAAAACATCAGAACTGTAATGTAATGTATTATAATGAAATAAAAGTGTAAATAAAGCGAATTTATTCAGTGTTTGCTATGATAACAAAATCTGCGCGTTGCTAAAAGTTAATTGGTGGAATTTCAAAATTGCCTTAATTCATTTTGAACCATAGGTTTTCATGCTGTGTTGGTGTTACAATACAACAACCCTATTTAAATAATGTGGTAATTTTATGGCATTATTTCTTTTTGAGATCAAGGTCAGTCAGTTCAGAAAATCTCAGGAACTTTTTAAGAGGTTTTCAGGAGTTGTTTTCTTTTTCTTTTATTTGAAGAAACTTTCCAACACTGCAATGAAACTGATTCTCATGAGAACTATCTCATGAAAGGAAGACCAAGAGTTTCTTCTGTGACAGAGGAAAAATTAATTCAAGTTAACACCTTTTTAAAAAAAAAAAAAAAAAAAAAAAAAAAAAAAAAAACACCC
>VUQS01036211.1:0-25472 GCA_015108495.1 Heterochromis multidens
TATAGATAGATAGATATAGATAGATATATAGATAGATAGATATAGATAGATATATAGATAGATAGATATATATATATAGATATATATAGATATATATGTGTGTGTGTGTGTGTGTGTGTGTGTGTGTGTGTGTGTGTGTGTGTGTAATCAGTTCTATGTGTTTGAATTGTACTGAATTCATTTGATTTGATAGGTATTGATTACTTGCAGATGTTGATACAACTACTAGGCTACTTAAATACATATGACACTAAACAGTTAGACATTATAATCTTCCGGACCTTTGCTTCAAGAATTATTCTCACAGTGGACCTCTTTAAATTTTAGTTGAATACCCCTGCCCTATGGCATACCCTGCTTTATCATCTGTTTTACTCTAAATGGGACCATAATTTACAAAATGAGCGTCAGATTGTATTTAATGAGATGTAAAACAAGCAATTGAAACCCTAAATATATTAAGAAAATGTTTACTAACATCATAAATTAAGTGATGTAGGCTCAGTTTTTCATAGATTTCTGTACAATCAGGTTTCTATGTGTATACACGGTAGTTACCCCCTGCTGACCTTCAGTAAGCATGCAGGTTCAAGGCACTTCTGCATCCGCTTCACTTTTCAGACCCAGAGGCAATGTGCATCTTATATATAATCTATGGATTAGTAAAAGTATGTCAAACAGGAAGAAGTCAGTAAGGAAACATAAGCAACCACAAGCAACACAAATAAGCTCTCAGGTTAAAGAAACATATTCAGAAGAGGAAATAAAAGAAAGTCATGACATTATGATCCCAACCTTGACCTAAGCTTAAAGCTGGACAGGAGAGCATGTTGAGTGAATTGAATTTTAAATTTTACCTCAAAATGAAGCGATTTAGGACCTGCAGCATTTACAAAACACTGTGACTCTGCAAAAAGCACATGATTTCATAGTATGCCTTTATAGTGGTGTCAACATGTTTGTGACACAGTAAAGTTGATACATTATAAAATCAAGAAGGTCTTTTCTTACTGTGATGATTGTGTAGATGCTTCATGTGTATTATTTTTGCAGAGAGTAAAACACCAATTTGTATGTTAATGTAATCATGACAGTAACAGAGATAAGAAACGACCTGAAAATAATCAAAAGTATAGAAGTGCATCTATTATTAACACCAACAGGCATTGAAAGGTGTGTAACTTCACTAACCTGCTGCAAAACATCAACAGTCAATAAAAGCTGGAATTTGCTCCCTGCAATTGGCTCTCTGTGAAATTAGGGTTTAAAAATATTTTTCTATTTGTGTGCTTGATGCCGATGGCTGTCTAAGTAGCTGTAGCTGAACCTCTGGTACAGTAACCTCTATAGCTGCAGGCCAAATAAACTCAAAGACCCAGAATTCATTGGAGGAACACCAAGTCCCAAATGGGGCAGGATGCTAGCAGGATAGACTGATATAAACACTCCTTCTCAAGGAAGGAACCTTGCTCCCATGTCCTACATTTGTATTTACTCTTTCCTCCAGGGTCCATTTGAGTAGCCGCCAAAACGACAAGTCTCCTGTGACCACTTCAATTTCCACCAATGGGGACTGGAGATAAATCAGATAAAAAGGGAACATGTGTGAGATTCCCCTTGATTTTTGTTTGTACCCAAGAGAGCAATAACCATTCAGAAAATCACAGCATCCAGAAATAACAATCCCCAGGTGGATTTATGTTAGAAAGTGCTGCATTGTACTGTGAAAAATGGATAGGCAAGTGCTCTTTTGTTCTTTAACGAGGTGCAAGGCAGTACTATGAGGGGAGGTTAGAGGCCCAGCTCAAACTGAAGCTCCTCCAAGCTCTTCACGTCTGTTCTCTAAACTACAAAGTACAGCCCTACTCCTGACACTAAAACTTTAAAAATATGCTCATATCAACTTTAATTTCAGGGTACAAAGTGTAGCCGTGACTGATGAATGACAGGATGTCATTAGAAAGTCAGTGTAATAAATCTTTAAAAGTGGGTCAGCAAAGTACCAGCACAGAAGGAACTGTGGTCCTGAGCATTTTTTTTTAAGGATCTTTTTAAAGATCCAAAAAGAATTTGAGCTTTGATCTCTAATAAAGTGAAGATTGGGATTGATAGGCTCTTGTAGAGTTACAGTCTCCTTGCCAGTTGTTTGAAGAAAAGATACAACCTTATATCATTTTAGCTGAAATGGATGGTGGTGAATTTTAAAGTTAAAAAGGGGCTGGCTGTTTGGTGCAATAGTATGTATCCATGCAGACAGCATACTGTGGGCTATATCTAAAAAGTATATAATAAGACATACGTAGTCACTGTGATGTCACCCAGTACTCATCAATTTTGCACTAAAAGGCAACATAATTTACAAAATCTTGTATTAATCAAGACTTGAAACTAGTGATTGAGACTATAAACTTATCAGGAAAGTGTTTACTGAGGTCATAAATCAAGTGAGAGCCCCTGCTGGCCATTAGAAAGAACGCAGGTTTAATTTAAGGTTGTTTTGTTGTGCTAAAATTGTTAACTAATAACCCCAAATAAACAGCAACAGGAAAAATATGTATGCCATTTGAGCAAACAGACCCTTTAAAAAATGATTTGAAAATTCTTGCACTTTGCACTGGAAACCGCTGTAGAGAAGTTTCACCACAAGGTCTATGTAGTATTTGTTCTAGGGGTGATTGATCACAATCATCATCACTCTTCACCGCCAGGTTTTCGTGGAATTGTGCCAGGAGTTTAATTTAGACAAATCACTTTAAGTATTTGGCTTTTACCGGAAAACTGCTCACCATCTTGTAAAGAACGTGATCAGAATCTTCACAGCAGCTACTAAACGCACCTTGTGGTCAGCGTCTGAAAGATAATTTTTAAAAATAAAATTGCTCAGATTTTCTTATATTGCCGTTGCGTGTTGATTAATAAAACGAGGGAGTTTAACTGTGTGATGTTGTTGGGCGTGCTGGTTTAAATCTGCAGGGGCAGAAATGAGGTGTAGTTGTCAGATCTGTGAGTGTTGCCATGCTGCCGCTGCTGTCCCACCTTGTAATTGTCAGAGAAACTGAGCAAATGTTTTCCTGTTGCTGTTGTTGTTGAACACATCCAGCCGCTGTGTCTTGTCTGCAAGCTACTGTTCAGCGGCAAGACGACTGCTTCAGAACAAGCTGTTTGAATGTGATCACACCCATTTTTATGTGTTTACACAGCCTGCATATGTACATTTTAACGTCTTTCATTATTTTTTTGCTTCTCTGTGTGTGCATATCTGTCTTTCTTGGTAACACAGTGCATTTCATTTGGTTTCCTTTGTGTGTATGAAACAGACAGGTGTGTGGGACCCCAGGCTCATTTAGCTAATGGGCTGTTTGTCCTTGGAGGCAACAGGGGTGACCTGCAGATGAGATGGATGCTCTGGCATAGAAGAGGGGCTCTGAAACTAGGGCACAATATGTGTGTGGGTGGGAGCATGTGTTTGTGTGTGTGTGTGTGTGTTGGCCTCAATATGGGTCCTCTACCACCTAACAAGTTAAAAACAGCACTTGTACTCACTCAGGTAATCCCCCTGCCATGTCGCTGCCTGGCTCCCCACCACATTTAAAATCCATTACAGTCGGAGCGGCATATTGTAACTCACTGCTAAATGGAGCTACTGCTCTGAGTATTGCTCTTCTTTGTCTTCACTGCACTATTATCTCTCTCTGTTTTTGTCCCTTGAGCTCAGATCTTTTCAGATCCGTGCACCCTCAAGTATCAGAGGGACACAATTTGGCAAAGGTTTTGGATATTATATGTAATTTTATATGTATTTTTTTCTCTGTGATGTTAAATGTGTTCTGAGAATGCAAATTAAACATCGCAATAAAACACTTAATACATGAGAAAAGAAAAGGTAACAGTGATGATGGGGTTTTAAAAGAGGAAGACCACAAAGAAGAGTCACAGATGTATCGAGAGAGGACATGCAGAGAAAATTGGTGTGACAGAGGAGGATGTTACATATAGGGTGACTAGCCAAAAGAAGAAGATTACAAAGATACCTCCAAAACAAATACATATATGATGAAGTGTGTCTCGTTATGATGAATCTTTACAAGTATGCTCGTGTTCTGTACTGTTAATCCTGCTTTCTTCTGCACATGGTGTGATCAAAAAAGCAGAAACCTCTGGCCATGAAAAGCATACCTGATTTAAATTCAACCACTCTCCCCTTCAAGATTGTCTCTTTGGAAAGCACTGCACTGCTTTCAGTGCTTCTGTTGCATTTGAATTACTCCCTGATGTGAGGGTTTGACCAGCAGCCAGTGTGCATTTGCAGTGTACTGTGTTAAAATTGACCTTTCAACCTCAAGTTCATAATGGGAAAGAGAGGGAGGTTTAAGTGAGAGAAAATCTGAGAAGTAGGGCAGGACAGAAGCATTGATTGTGTTGGTGTGGTCAAAAAAAATCTTTTTAATGCGTTGTGAGCGGCTGACACACACCAAAGTTCAGGTTGTTTGCACCACATGTTCATCCTCAGATGCCTCAGGATGTTACAGTCTCATCCTGAGGGATGAATTCATGGTGCACAACCCCATGACTGATGGAAAAAGTGACACGCTAATGACCTTATGTGCCACCTTCAGACTTGGAGACTGCAAGTTCTCTCTCAACCCATCTCTTATCACTAGTGATAATCCTGAAAGTCACTTCAGTTTGACACAGAAGTTGTTATTTGCAGTCCTTGTTGGAATCACATGTTCAAGGTGACTTTCATTATGTGTTTTAGATGCAGTAGGGTTGGGAATGGTGCAGAAATGCTGCAGAACTCTTGGCAATTTTAAATCAGTTCTGCTGCTTGTGTCCACAGGCTTTTTTTTTTCAGGCTTTTTTCTACAAGTATGAATTGCTTGTCGTGGCTATTTCAAACCATTTATACATTGGAGTACTAACAAGCTGTTTTTCCGTTCCATTTGTACTCAAAAGCCTTAACTTACAGTTAAACAACTTTATTCTCCTTATATATTTAAACATTATTTGCATTTTTCTGACATTAAGAAAAACAAATTAAGTCTGTAGAAAAACAGAGGAGCATTGGTTGTTTGTTTAAACAACCAGAATGACTTGTGTTTTTCCTTTCTTGTAAGAAAATCCTTGTGGGTGTTCTCCAAATGATTTTTTTTTTTGCTGCAGTATTGCTATATCATCATAATAACTCTTTGTGTGGAAGCTGTTATGTGTGAATTTCACACAACTGAAGTTCCCTTTTTTAACCAACAGTCAGCATTGGTTTCTTGCACCCATGACCACCAAAGACAGAACTAGTCAGCATTATTAAATGTGACTGTTTTCAAGCCAAGCAAATTGAATCAAAATAAAACACTGGGTTTTAGTTATTTCCCTTTATGTGAGTCATTTTAGAAGATTTGCTAGATTTGACATATGTCTCCACTTACCTTTGTGTAATTCTGTGTATCAGTCTGTGGTTTCATCCCTCATCTCCATCCCTCTTTCCCCCCTGTCATTAGTACAAGAAAATCCCTAAACACTGCCACAAAAAGCATCAACCCTCATTCAGATGACATGTTCTGTTTGGCTTTAAAGATGGCACTAATGAGTGCTGGGCTGTAAAGCTCGGTCGCATCCGTCTCTTGTAACCATAACCATAACTCCACCCTCTGCTGACCACACATTGCATTTCATTTATAAATGATAGCCAAGTGAGGCCTCTTCAGTGTCCTGGAACTATATTTGTCCCAACTCCTGTGTTTTATTACAGCTTTTTCAAACCAGAAACACATGTTTGTCTCTGCGGTTTGGTTTGACAAGGGGGGAGCAATTTTTTTTTTCTCTCTCTCAGCCACAGCTGATTGAAGGGTCATTGATTTAAAAAAAAAAAAAAGATAAAAGTAAGAAGAAGAGAGATGGACAGAGGATGGACAAATGGGAAATGAGAGCACCATGATGTTTGAGGAAAGAATGCGCTCATGTCGGTAACATAACACAGCAACACATATGCTTTCGAACAAATGCAACCACTTTTGACCAAAACATTGTTAAATATGGAAACACACACATATCAAAGGTTGCGAGGATTTTTTTGGCCCATTTGATCATTAGTCTGAGACCGTTTTTCCTCATTTTTAAGACACAATAACTCAGAGAAATGCACATAAGTCCAAGTAGCAACATCCAGGACTAAAAAATGAAACCAACACAGAATGCCAAAAACCGCAGTTCCTCAAGTGGCCACTTGAGGCTGACCCCAAGTTAATGCCCATAGACTACCATGTTAAAATACACAGCTTAACATCATTAAAAAGCAAAAAATTTTTTGTCCCTATAGCTTATTCCCACCTTCATAACAAATGCACGGCGGGTGAAAAGTTAAGAGGCATGGCCATTTTAACTGGCAGCACCACCCACTGGGCCTCATCCCTGCCGACTGGAGTCACTGAACTGGACCTCTTAATGAAACTATCTGACAAATAATTTGGTCCACTGTCTGGTACAGCCCATCCAAAAAGTTTGTGCTCTAGTATATGATTAGTCCTTTACTAATTACCAGCACCCATACAGTTTAAGGATGGTGCTTGCTAATCAAGCTTGCTACTGTAAGCTGATAACTTAGTTCATCCTCTCATCAAAATTTGGTAACCTCTGTCTCAAAAAAAGAAGAAGAAAAAATAGCAGCCAAAATGCTATGTTGAAGCTTAAAAATGTGGAGACATGAAGCAAATGGATGATGGCATAGTGACTTTATCCATCTTTTATATACAGTCAATGGTTAAGTAATATTTATTCAAACAAGTAGATATTTGGAATTTTTTTTTGTCTTCACCAAGAAGGTAAACAGGCAGGCTAAGAAATATAAAAGTAACTTTAATTATATAATTACAAATGTAGAAAAACAACCAGAGGTGTAGGGTGAGCCTAACAGAAGGAAAAGGTTGCACAAAGAATGAAATCATAAACTCAAAGAGCTAAGCACAACAATGCAAGGAGGCAGAGGAGGAGAGGTGAAAAGAGGCTTGTAAACAAAAGGGCTGGTAAGGGGAAATACAGGACTATAAATACTCAGAGAACTCATTGACTAATAGGACAGAAGTGAAACTAATCAGGTTGTGGAAAGCCATCTTAAGGACCGGAAATACAACAAAGGCACGCAAAGAACAAAACACATAAATAAAGACAAACATAGGGAAGCAGTGACAAGAAAAGATGTAGCCATAGGGAAAAGTAAAAGAAAAACAACATGAAAACACCAGAAAAAGAACCAAAGACAAACTCAAGGCATTGTAGACCATTGCAATGAGGTGCTATCATATTAAAAATAACCTACGTGATTGCTGAACAAACAAGTTGCATAGTTCATTTTTATCTTCATTAAATCAGATTAATTTCTGTCCTTGACAGACATACAGCACCACAGATTTCTCAACCTAGATTTGAGCAACCCATCTGCACATTTCACAGATATACACACACATACTCACGCACACACACACAGTCCAAAGTGTGCCAGCTGAGCAGGAGCAAAGCCTCCCTCATCCCTCGCCGCCCATCTTTCCTCATCATTTATCATGTCGCCCTTTTAATGACACCACCTGTGTCAACAACAAGGGGACTATTTCTGTGTGTGCGTGCCTCTCCTTGTGTTTCTATCTGTGTGTGGATTCGCGTTTGCAGGCATGCTCAGATAACATGCAGGTCACATCTGGACTGGCAACATGAGAAACCCCCTGCTCCCCAACTCACTCACTCTCACACACACTCACACACACCCACAAACACACTCTCTGTTCCTGCCTCCGAGCAGCGCTTGACCCGCGTCCATGCCTCGTGTCCTCCTGTCTCGCTCAGAGATCAGTCACTGTCTCGTAACCTCACTCATGTCACTTTACAACAAGCAAGGTGTGAACCGCCCCGCCGTGTTGACCGATGCAAGCCGACGCAGAGATTTTACATGAGCAGTGTAAACATTGTGGATGTGACTGTGGCGAAAACAGCTTGTGTACAAAAGATGGCAGTGACATAACAGCTGCCAAGCTGGCCCGCTGGTCTGTTTGGAAGAGACTTGAGTCACGTGTTATTACTTAGAATTGGGTTGTCTGTGTTAAAAAAGGGTTTGTTTATATAATGTGAAAATCTAAAAGAGCATGTGATATTTTCACACAACTGTAGTGGCTCAGACTCTGTGGTATGTTGTCCAGCAGACAAGAATTGTACCTCCTGAGAACATCTTCCAGGAATTTAATTTATAGGCAAAGCCTCGCTAAAATCAAATTTTTCTATTTTCCCTCTGGCTTGTAGAACTATTCATCCTTCTAGACTATTTTGGTCGGGGTTACCTAGTTTTGAAGATGATGGCTGTAGAAATGTCTGCCTTCTCTTGAATATAAACTAAATGGCACTGCAGGCTAGAGGAAAGATATGTAAATTTGATTTTGGGGTGAACTGTCTCTTTTAAGTTACCGGGATGTGTAAAAGCACAAAGCAGTTTCCAGACTTATTTAATTTAATCAGCTGCAATCACAAAGATTTATTAGATCCAATGGCAATACTTCTAAATATATTTTAGTCATTGTTGAATAATTAATCCCTCTTTATATGTGGTTTTTAATTATTTTATTAAGAGAATGGGAGCCATGAAAGCATTTTTAGCTATTAATAAATCTATACTGTAGATGTAATATCCTTATTAATACATGCATCGTTCTCACTTTAGATGCAGTAACTACAAAGAAAGCATAGTTAACTGTGAATAAATGCATAATAAAGTTTTTGTTGCTCTTAATAAAGAAAAAAAAAGAGAGGTTAGTAAGCACTTAATATTAACATAAGTTAATCTCTTTTTTAGTCTTATAAATGAATAATATTGTGCTAATATGCATCATAGTTACCTATTAACTAATGCTTATTACAAGGATTTTATTGTAAAGCATTACTCTTTTGTAAAACCTCTGTTTCTAAATGCTGGTATAGTTTCAACAGCACACTTACAAGCTATTTATATTTTTGTGTACTGTGTGATTTATGCATGAAAATATTCACAAATGTTGTTGTGAAACATACAAATCAATACATGCACTAAAAACTTTACATATAAAACAGAAAGTAAGCAAAGTGAAGAGAATTTGTTTAAGAAATAAAACCATAGAATCATTATGACTTCCTCTTAAAACACATAAAGTTACTTTAATGTCTGTGTTCTGTATCCTGCAAGATTCATTATGCTATTTGTTGTGATTGCTTGATTATGTAGATGTAGAATAGGACTGTGTTGTCTGTTTGTTAGTGTATCTTTGGGTGTGTTGCTGTTTGTTTACCATGATCAGTCTCACATGGTCTGGGACCTTCAATAAATTCCAATCCCCACCCTAGTCACAACTCAGACTCAATTGGCTCCAACAGGGGAGGGGATCAATTATGGTGAAGCTCACCAGATTGGATGGAAATAACATGAATTTTGTCAACAAAACAAGAGTTTTGTTTTTGGAACATCCCAACAAATTAGTGAGTCTGATACTGATTCTCAGATATCATTTTACTTCCTTCAAATCAGACCTATTTGGTCCTTCCTCTCTTGTTAAGAAGCAGTGGGAAAAAAAGTGACGTTTTCTATCTAAAACAATGACTTACTTCCCAGATTCTCCCCATTTTAAAAAAGAATTTATTGACTTAGTATTGCCTTTTTAAGAGGTCAAAGCTGCAAAAATGTAATGAACTGCCAAAGTTTCAGACACAGAGAAAGGTAAAAAGCAGATGTATTCAGTTGATTTCCAACATGTCTGTTCTTTTTTGCCACAGTAACAACTGAAAAGTTCAGAAATCCAAACTGCTGAGGAACCTGTAAACAGTTTGAACACAAACAGACCCAAAACCACCTCAAAAGGCCCTGTGCTCACTCTTGTTTGATTTTGAAGCAGATGAAAAACATACTCAGAGCTTTTTTTTTTTTAGTCTGTAAATGTTGGATTTTTTTTCTTCCAAGTCTCAGAAACATGAATTTTATTATAAGAAACAAACTACAATGGGCAGCACGGTGGCTTGGTGGTTAGCACTGTTGCCTCACAGCAAGAAGGTCCTGGGTTCAACGCCACCATCTGGTCTGTGTGGAGTTTGTATGTTCTCCCCGTGTCTGCGTGGGTTCTCTCCGGGTACTCCGGCTTCCTCCCACAGTCCAAAGACATGCAGTTAGAGGGGTTAGGTTAATTGGTGATTCTAAATTGCCCATATGTGTGCATGGTTGTCTGTCTCTCTGTGTTAGCCCTGCGACAGACTGGCGATCTGTCCAGGGTGTACCCTGCCTCTCGCCCTATGGCAGCTGGGATAGGCTCCAGCCCCCCTGCAACCCTGAATTGGATAAGCGGAAGAGAATGGATGGATGGAAACAAACTACAAAACATTTTTAAAACTTGCTATTCAAAGTTAGAGTGGACACATTATGACCCCCTTACTGCCTTCTAACCTCACAGAGTTCACTCCGTTGTTTGGGTGAGAATTAGTCACCTCTTGACATTTTAAAAACTCATCTGTATCTCCTTGTCTTGCAGGTCCTGAATGTTCCAGAAACTTCACGGCTCCCAGTGGAGTCATCAAGACACCGGGCTTCCCCGAGAAGTACCCCAACAACCTGGAATGTACCTTTATGATCTTTGCCCCCAAGATGTCAGAGATTGTGGTGGAGTTTGATAGCTTTGACATGGAGCCTGACACCACGCCACCACCGGGCGCCCTCTGCCGATACGACTGGCTGGAGATCTGGGATGGCTTCCCTGCAGGTGAGGGGTTGGCTGGGGAGGAACGGACAAATTTTAGTTGAAACCTTAGAGACTAAAACATGAGAAAGAAAGGAAATAATTATTTCAAAATGAGCTAGAGGAAAGTTGAAATGTGTTTTTGTGAAAAGAGTATGATGATTACAACTTTTTGTTGCTTTAACTTCAAAATAGTGATCATAAAAAACATTTTTTTAACAAGCAGAATAAACCAATTGCCTGATAAATCATTTTTAAAGGTCATAAAGCATTTTTGGTGACTGATTTTTAATGTGTTTTATGAATTTCCAAGCCTCCTTTTCAACATATTTTTATAGCTGAGGTTAATAAAAAACATGACTGCATGCTGAACTTAAATACCAGCAAAATTATATTGTTTGGTTTATATTTTCTAGTTTTGCTTTGTTCTACATGTAACACATACAAAATAATTGTTTTTAAAATGACTGCGCTAGATTGATAAAAAGATAAATGTGCAAAGATGTGAAAGACAAAAAAAACAAAACAGGGCTGCTTCTCTACAGGTGTAAAGCAAGGTTGCGAAACATGGGATGCAGATGTAGATGGAGGAGAGGAAATCGGGAAATTGGGAGGAAAAGTGGCGGAGGAGTGAAGGGAATGAATAAAGAAGATACAGAGTTGTGAAGCAGAGGAGAGGAGGATGAAAAGGGTTTGAGACAGCTTCCCCCTGTGGATGCTGACAGAAAACAGACAGAAAACAGGCAGAGACATGTGGCGGTGAAGGGGAGGAGGAACGTGGAAAACAAGTATGGATGCCTTCCCTGCTGGTGAGATGAGTCGGAATTGAGTGACGAAGGTGAAAAATAGGTGGATAATTGCAAACACGAGATGCAGGAAGAGCAGGGGGAGTAAGAAAAGCAGACAGGAATATATACAGGATATGCAGAGGTGCGTACATGTGTATTTCTCTATCTCTTGATTGGCTCAGTCTGCTTTATCCATGTTAATACTGATTTGAAAACTTCTATTGAGTAAAAACATATTTTAGGCTACATCTGACTACAGGATGAACCTCATTGGTCTTAACATTTCATGTCCAATTTGTGTAGAAATCCTAGATTTTAAATTGTTTTTACCTAGCACAGTTCGAGAATTGTGTTCAGTATATTTTCTCATGACTTCAAAACATGACATGTTTCACTAACTTACCCACAAATCATCTTCACTGACACTGAAAAGTTGCTGAGTATTAAGCCTGAGCTAAAATATGTTGAAAATTAAACAGCCCCTCATACTCGTTGTTTTCCTGTTGCAGTTTGGTGATTCACTCTGTGTGACCTCATGCTCCCCAGCAACAAAACACATGTTGCAATGCTTCACTACACTACAAATGATCTTCATCTGAAAAACGTATCCAAGCTTGTTTTTCTCTGGAGAGATACATCTAAAGTCCAATCAGGATGATGATTATGCATTAAAGGAATAGTTTGATGAATAAAATTATTATATAAGATCAATATCACAGAAATCTGGAGTGGTGGACAGCACCCAGTACACTAGATAGAACCCCTAACTCCAAAAATCAGCCTACAAGCATCATTAAACCTCAAAACAAAATGAATGCATGCGTCATAAACATACAAAAATATGAGGAGCATACAGAAGCTGATACTCTTGAAACTCATCTTTGAGTCTGTACCCATAGAGGCTGTGAGTGAATGGTGGAGACACTCCTTCACAGCTTGCTCATTGTTCCTTTACCGGCCACATTTGTAAAATCAGCTCTCTGCACACGAATGACGGAGACGCAACCTGCTCTACCCTCTGTTCACACTCCTCCCCTCGCTTTGGACAGCATTTCTCAGCTTCTATTGTTGTCTAATTAGTCGTACAGTGTGCATATAATCATGAGAGCTACATACCTTGGACAGGCCTGTGCTGGCTGCCAGGATGCCCACAATACTTTCTGCTGTGCCCAAAGCTTTCCCTGATTATTGCCAAGGAGGAGACTGGCATGGGAATATGAGGGACACAAAGACTGGCACAGGTATACAGGCAGTGACATACACTTTTAAGCTGTGCCAGTATACATAACATGCCAGGGCATTTCCTGTCAAATGATCTGTGCGTATATTTATGTGTTCAGGTGTGTCTGTTTGCATGAATGCATGTGGATGTGTGTGTGTGTGTGTGTGTGTGTGTGTGGGTGATGTTAAAGCCGAACGTGTGTCAGAGCAGACAACAAAGCATCTCTGTAGCAGGGTTGAGACCAGCATGTAGTTCCACATCCCAACAAACGTTAACGCGCACATCAAACATCCTCATTAGGCATGTTTTTTCTTTTCTTTTTTGAGAGCTGTGAATCGATTCTTCAAAAAGAAGCCCTTTTTTCTGACTGGACTTAATTAGAAAAACATCTAATGGTCTTTGTTTTTGTTTTGTTTTTTCATTCTTCAAAAAAGATTTTTTACAAGACATTTTTCACATATTATCTCACAAAAACAGTGCAGCCATTACCAAGTAAATATCTCGATCAAAGCTTTTCATCTTTTTGATGACAAATTCCTGTTGCCATGTGCACTTTCTTAGTTTTACCATAGCTTTTAAACACATTTCATGGCTTTCATTAGTTCCTGGGGTTTGTCCAATTGTTTTAGAAAGGCTACAAGATGTGGCCGAAATCTTTGAAAACCTAAAAGAACTAAGAAGCAGTTTGTCCATTTTACTATTCTACTGCATTGCCTAGAGTTAGTGCTTCCAGCAGACTTTGATTTATACAAGCCACATCCACCCATTCATGCAGCACTTTTTATCTGTCACGCACACATGATATATGGATCAGGGGATGGAAACTTCAAAATGTGGACTAAGAGGACCCAGAGATCAGTCTACTGACCTTATGATTAGCAGACCACCAGCTCCACCTCCTGAGCCAGCTGTCAGAGCTTTACATGGACATATTTATATTAGATTGTTTCTTTAATTTCTTGCATAAGTTTGATAAATTCTTGGGAAGATTGGTAGCTGTTGCAGGATTTTGAATACCAAAGCACACAATGTGACTACTCCCCATCCTTAAGAACTGACATCTATACATACACATATTAGTAAAAACAAAGAATGTTAAGTTTGTTTTTTATGAGAGCACAATTTATTAAAAAAACTTTAGAAGAACTTTCAGCTTTGAACTAAACATTATGAAGTTGTTGTTGTTGATTTTTTTACTGTGAAGCTCTTATTTATTTTGGTGGTGTGGCTTGGATTCTCAGACTTTAGAAACTGATCATTTGTGATGTCAAAAGTGCTGAAATGTAATTTTCGTCCTCACTTTTTCTTGGCGTTTACTTCAGATATAACCGTTTCCTTAGATGTATATGGAGCCATATTGCCTGCAGGAGTTTCTCCTTCCAGGAGGCTGATTGCATCAACTGACAGCCTTGCAGCAAAACCATTTTCACAACACCTCCGATAAGGCTGAAATAGTTTCAAAATGTAATCCGTCACAGATTGTCGACTACCTGCTTTAAACTGTAACTGATAAACATAATCCATCAGAGTAGTGAAGCTCAGCATTCCCACTGCGACCGCCTCATGTTTCTTTTTGGCTGGTTTGCCTCCAAAGCTGAAGGAAATTGTTAGGAAAGTATAATTTTTATAACATATAAAACTGAATCTTGCTCCGTGGGTCTTTGAGAGGTTGCAGACGCAGTATCTCCACCAAGCAGCAGGCAAGACTCATATTGTTTCTCACAGATAAGAACAGGATGAAACAGGGGACCACCTGTGGATATGGAACTCAGTCTTTAGACATGAGACAGTCTGTCACTGTGTGCTGCACATAAAAAAAGCATGTTGTTACAGTGGGTGTTTGTATGAGTCTCTCATATTTTATCTTTAACTATGAACATCTCCTTTTCTGAAAGGGAAATTCTAAGCAAGCAAATCCCAAGTGTGCTGATTTTCCCTGTTAACCAAGTAAGAAAAGCAGTTTTGAAATTTTTTTCAGGAGTTTTAACCTTCTGAAGTCTAAATTGTTGGCGGTGAAGACCCCAGCCCTACCTTAACTGTAACCCTAGGCAATCAGAATATGTCATGTTTGTTTTTATTAAATTGCTCTCCTAAGTTTTAGCAATGAGGGAACAAAGAAAACAGTCATTCTAACTGAAACGCGTTAAAAACTATTCAAATAAAAAAATTAAAATTAAAATTAAAAAAAGGTTGATTTTGGCCTCTTTCAAAATATAGAGTTAAGGATAGGATTAGGGTTACCACCTATGAAGATGTAGACCTCAGAGTGTTCAACACCATTTTATTATTATTATTATTATTATTATTATTGTTGTTGTTGTTGTTGTTGTTATTATTTCAAACCAACAGTGTAGACTACCAGATAATCTAAAACTATAAGTATTGCATATATTTACATATATCTGTATTTTTGTCCATTATTTGCCAGATTGGGCATGGTGATGTCACTACAGTACAGTACTTTTAAAGGGACAGTTTGCTTTAAAACTTTAAAACTTTCATAACTGCATTCTTTTTACTAAACTACACCCACCAACAATATAATTAGAAGGAATTGTGTCTACTCCTGCAAGTGACAGCATCAAAGGATATAAACATGAATGGTGTTAAACATAATTTCCTCAATAATTCCCTAATAGTTTGCAATGCTTTTCTCAGAAAACCACAAACATTTGTTATGTACAGGGCACACAGAGTTTGCTAACTCTTTTGGTACACTTTTAGTTAATTCATCTCAGTTATTACTTGTATACCACAAGCCAGGGAACAGCAAACCAGTTGAACATTAAAAAAATTGAAATTTTTATGCAAGCAAGGAATTAATTCAGCAGATTGAACACAAAGTTTCATAGTTTAAATAAATAAAAATTGGGGGTTTCAATAGATGTTTGTTTGCTGTATATATTTCCTCATAATTAGTGTTGGTAATTACATTGTACTTTGTCGGATATTTGTACAATGAAATTGAAACGTATTTGTTCATGTAGGGCTGAAAAAGTTGAGGATTCTAGAAATGCCATCAAAACTGCAGTGAGTGTTGTAAACTACCCTCAGGGAGGATTTCAGAGACTGTCAGGGATTTATGTCTCAAAAATGGATGCTTAGCTCAGTGGCATGAATGTAATGTTTGAGGGATGGCTTTTGCTGTTTCTTTAGCTAGAAAGTTTACCTTTTTTGGCTTGTTGACATGAAGAAAAACAGGTAACTTTTGCTAAATATATTTTTGAACCTTTAAAAAAATATATATTTTTAATATAGCTGCAGTACTTTACTCCTCTCACAGAATTACAGCTAAAACAAGTAAAGTTTTTTTCCCATTGTTATAATTGGATGTCATGTGATATGAGTTTAAATCTTAATCCAGGTGTGATAGTGGAATAAAATGTCTTGCGCTGACTTGATACAAAAGTTATTCATTGCTGCACCTGATATGATCCTGTACATACAGTTTATTTATAGTGTTAGGGTAGTGAGTGTCAAAACAATACATGGTGGAAATGAGTGTTTCTGCTGCCTGCCATCTCACCTTTATTTCTGCCCCTAAGGTGTCACATCACTCCTGAGAGGTGGCAGATTGTTGCTGACAGGAGATCGGCTACAAACTGTATTTGTTCAGAGCAGAGTCAAGTTCTTCTTCATCTAAATCCGAGATTTTCAAACTTGAGTTCAACAAAAAATATAGCAAGCAGTTTTGCTTGATGCCACGTAATATTTCCCATGACAACAAGGGAAGTAAAGGACAGAGTGAATTTTTTTTAAAAAAAAGCACTCTCTGGTTGGGTGATGAGTGACGAAGCTGACATCTACTTTTCTTTCTTCCTCCCTGTTACCCATACTCTTCTCCTCTTCCTTCTCCTCCCAGTGGGGCCTCACATTGGCAGATACTGCGGCCAGACGTCCCCAGGCCGAGTGATCTCCTACACGGGCATCCTGTCCATGACCATCACCACTGACAACGCCATCGCCAGAGAGGGATTCTCTGCCAACTACACCATCCGCGAGAGGAGCCTCCCCCCAGGACACGAAGACGAGGGTGAGCAGCTGGATTAGTGAAGGGAGTGTGTGATGTGGGGGGTAGAGCTGTCATCTGGTTCACTTCTTTGATATTTCTCACTGGTCTCATATAGAATGAAAACAGACCCCTCCCAGTAAATATGAGCGAATGTGTAGTTTCAGCTCAACCTAGTTGTCCTTGAGCAAGAGGAAGTAGCTCTTATAGCTTTACAGAAGCCGGACTCTACCCAGTGTCTGACCTCTGGCCTCTGTGTTGGAAGCAAGACAAGCAGAAGAAGAATTTATCCATCAGGCAGTAATAGCATGCAACAAAGGAAATAATGTGACCTTTCCTACATTAGAGAGTTTTTTAGTTACATTTAATGTTGCAGTGAATTATTGTTTTTATCAGTTAATCTTTTTATTAATCTTTTGATCTGAAAAAAGCCAGTTAATCATGAAAATCCCAAGGCAATTTTGACCTATAAGCTCTTGTCTGACCAACTGTCAAGAAATGAAAAAATATCAAATTTAGTATAATGTTTAAAAAGCAATATATATATACTATACTATAATATATACATAATAATCGTAAAAGAGATATATCAAGCAGCTAAAAAAAGTTTCCGGTCAAACCCCCCAAAAACACTGCAGTATAAAAAGACTATTAATGAATTTTCTGGGAATAAATCAGTTGAATAATTAAGTTAATGATTGATGATCAATATTTGCCATAGTTAAGTGTTGCATTTTATAGTTTAAAGTCCATTTGTTGTGGTTGAAGTCTAACAAATGGACCAAAAACACTACTTCCCAACTTCTTGGCTTATTTTATGATAAGGCAATTTATTCTCTTGACAGCTCATTCAAAGAGTGTTCCCATCTAAGACTCGTTTATTTTAACACATTATAGCACCCTGAAACTTGGCAGTATTTAACAAGAATGGTGCAGAGATGTGGGAAATGTTATATATTGCATGCTGTGTAGCTTAAATATATTTTCTTTCTTTTTAATCATCTTACAGCCCCTTGGATTTATGCAGTGACTCAGTAGTGTGTGGTTGGGAAACGCTGCTGAATTGTCACAGGCTTTATTAATAGTTGTTTTCTGATTGTCTGAAAGTACAAATTTGAGTCTTTACATTAAATACAGTCAATCTTGCATATTGTTTATGCAACTGATAGCTTCCCAGAGATACATTTTCTAAAGGAAAAAACCAACAGTACAAGTTATTTGCAACAGCTGTTCTTAAATGACTCAACTTTAAATGAACTGTTAATATCAGACATGTGAATGTAATCTGATCACATAGTTACTTTTAAATTCATTTCTTTTGGCCTGCTTTTAGCTTTGATCTTCAATTCATTTGACCAATTTCACACATGAGGATACTGTCACGAGACGAAGAGTTTCTGAATTGTTCTTTTTCATGTTTGTTCATGTCCACATGTTCTGGACAGAAGCCGTTTGTCTGCATCAGTTGACTGCATGACCTTGTTGGAATGCCTTTAGAGGTTTAAGCTATGCTGGCCTGTATGCTTACTGCACTCTGGTAACCCCGACCCTGGTCACCCCTCTTTAGGAATGTGTGTATGTGTTCAGAGGTGAGTTTCCTTAAGGTCCCTCGGTGGCTAACATTAGCACTTTGGGAGAAATGAATGTAAAATTCTCAGTTTGGTCTTCCAAATTGATTTTTTTAATGTATTTTGGGTTAAGATTACCCTTCAGCTGAAGATGTACCAACGGCACACAGTGGTCAGTGTTAGTGTTTATTTTAAAACCCAAATGATTTGTTGAGTCATGACAGGCAATATAAACAGGTTTGGAAAATGGTCACACACAAATTGTTTATTGACCAAAATCACAAGCCATTTGTTAGATATTTTGGAACTAAATATTTTGGAAAATGAAATTATCTCTATTAAGAAAAGTTCATGTCCATTTTTTGTTAATTATTCAGAGCAATGTCCATGTTGGCTTACAAGTAATGTCCAGTTAGAATACACATAAATGTTAAATATTTGAATTTTTAAGGTATTTCAAATAAATAGAAACAAGTCTCTCAGTTTATTGTTCCAAATGTTGAGGGGTGGCATATTTTAAAGCTCTTCCCCAACCCCTTTAACTCCAAAAATGATGTTATGATGAACACCCCACAGTCATTCTAAGAGAAATATTTGTGTAACCAAACATGTAAATCAGTCATTTCACCAGAGGGTCAAAGTTGTTATCTTCAGTTTTTTTCTTCTTCTTTTGTTTACTTCTCTTGTTTGTTTTTGCCATGGGCGGAAGATGTGGGTGTTGTCAGCTTGTATCTGATGTTGATGGTGAGCATCCAAGGCAGAGCTGATGTACATGTATCAGATACGTCAATTGGTATTTAAACAGTGACAATAAGTCACTTTACTTGCTGCATTTTTATTTTTTTTAGGATGTCTGACAACACCTCTGGGTTTAGAAAAAGGCTCACACACAAATATAGACACACACATGGGAAATTACTCTGCCTACAGACCGCCAGCTAGGCTCAGCAGATTGAATCAAAGCTTCTCACCAAACCAAATCACATTGCCTTTTCTCCAATTTCTACAACCAAGGTTAGCTACTCCTACAGCAGGGGGTAATTCAGCAGTCGCCAAAGGGTACATGGACACATTTTAGGGTAGTTCAGCTGCTCTGAGAATAAAAGGGATTTTTACTAAGTAAATCTTGTGTTACAGGTCAGAGCACCAGCTGAGAAGACTTAACAGTTGTTGAATTTATTTCACCTTTATTTAACCATGAAGCACCTGGACATTAAAATCTCTTTTTCAAGGAAGACCTGACTGAGAAAGCACACCATTACAATGTTTTTATATATATATAACATGAACAGGCATGGGATGAAAATAAAGTAAATCAGAGCAAGTGAGTAACATAACACAAAGTGCAAAATCCAGGTTAGAATTAGCAATTGCACTCTTCATAGCTTTGAACTCTCCCATGGAGACAAAAACACCCAGCTTTAATGTGCACTGATGGTTATTTTATGAACAAGGTGCAAAATAAAGTTGAGAAAAACCTAAAAAGGAGCCATCCAGAGGAGTGAAAATCATAGCAGCTGTTTGTAAGTGATGAGATGTTACACCGATAAGTAGGGAGTTTACCCAGTGTGGTTTTGTAAATTAAAATATACCAATGCTGTTGTCTCCATAGGCTTAATGAAGACCAAGAAACCAGACTAGTCTAGATAATGAAGTGTCGGTGGGGCAGCATGCATGTAAATAATGTCAGATAGATAATGAAAGAGTGGATATGCAAAGAAATAGACAGTTTGAAATAGGTTCAAATGCACACATTTTAAACAAAGTCAGATTAAAAACACAGCGTTAAACATTTTATGTTGTTTTTATGCCAATTTTCACACCAATGTTGCGCTTTGGTCTTGTAAAACATTCCACAAAGAACTTCCCTTCAAGTAAAATCCTTTGCTCATCCCTTGCTTACAGTCTTAGAGGAATCAAATGCTGACATCCTGCAGTGAATTTATGGGTTTCTCTCACTCTGTCCCAGCCATGAACATCAGCAATGGCCTCCAGCAGAGCTTTTGATCAGCTGAAACATCGGCGGGGGCTTCAGTTTGCATCCTTTCTTTCTTTTCAGATGGAGAGGTACAGGGACAGGGTGGATGTTTGTCCCTCGTATACCTGCTGTGGTGGGGACACAGAGGTTGTTTCATGAATAAGAAAAAGTTTGATGAGTTGAAAGCTGAGCTGAGATGGAGAGCAGAAAAGTGAGAGAACTGGAGAGTTGGTGGGGATAAGCTAGTGTATCAGCTGTATGAGAGTGCTTTCTTATAGTCTAGTTGTAGTTTCAGAGCATTTTCTGGTGAAAACTGAATTGGTGGATTTGGGCCTGAAAATTGTCAAGTTTTAAAAAAAATACTGACGATGAACACATTATCCAGCTTTCTGCAGCCTTTAGGAGATGTCGCAAGCAAACTTTCTCCCCAGTTTATTTGTGGGACTTGGAATGATGTAGTGTGTTTGTGTCAGTCTGGCAGACCTTGTGTCTCCAGACAGCCCTCCCACACATACACACACACAAACACACACATTTCCTTATGGCCACCCTCCCTCTTCCTTCCCTACACTCCCCTGCTGTTACAGAGTGGACACTCATGCCTAACAGATACAGATGTGTAGTTTGACTTTGTCCAAGCTGCTGTTTTTGCCCTGTTTCATAAGACCAAGGGATTCTAAACCCACAGAGGAGTGGATCATCCTTCTGATAAAGATTAAAACTGAAAATCACAGTGTAAAAGCTGAATCCACACACAACAATAGCTGCAATATGTTCCTGCTTGGGTTAGTATGTATTTATATCTGTTTGTAGTTGAGTACATATGTATAATAAGGCCTAAACAAACATGTTTTTATTATTATTGTCAATGTATCTAAGTTAACAAAACATATAAATTTTATCTAACAAATGTCAGAAAGCCAGTTTTATTTACTTTAGAATCAGAGGTGATAAAGAAAAGCAGCAAGAAAATATTGCCTATGTCTGAAATTGCTCACTACTCACTATAATGGACAATATATAGGGAGTTCACATTTTGGAGTGCTGCTGAATGTATAGTATGTATACTACACTTTATTTATTTCACTATAAGTATCCCACAATATTTCACTAAAGGCAGAGTACAAAAAAGGATGACTAGACAAGCTTTGTGTACCATTGTGCACTACACTGAAGGAAAATTCTGTTGTTAAAAAGAGTATTAATGATTCATGATGGTACCTTTTTATTTAGCAGAAAATGACCCAAATCTTTCCAACAGCACACTATATAGTTCTGTACATAGAGGTCCCTGTATAGCAATGATTCTCAAACTGTGGGGCCCCATTGATGGGGCACAGAAGCACTTCAGATGTTGCGGAGACATTTTTTCTCCAACTTTTTCAGTTTCATTGTTAAAGGTACATTTTGTAAATACCTCTGCAAACTGCAACTAAAACTTTGATCCCCAGGGGGCAGCAATAGGGACACAATTGAGTGACATTGTCCACTTTGTCTACCTTTTAATAATTATTCTTTTGCCCTACCCCCATTTTCTCAGGAGGTTTTTTGTTTTTTGTTTTTTTTTCCCCAGGTCACCATCTAAATAAAGGTTACATTGACTCCCTGCACCACCTTGTGGTACAAATTGATAGTGCCAGGCTGTACCTTAAAGTATTATCTTTCACTTCAGTTGACATGGATACCTGGATGTTTTGGGCAAAAAATCATTGTGAATTTTTGTTCACATTAAATTTTTTTTAAACAAATGTATTTACAATAAGTACTTTTAATGATTGAGAAAAGCTGTGGGAGCATGCCGGGAAAGGTTTGAGAACCATTGCTATACAAGGCCCATGGAGTAGTAAATTTGACAAAAAATGTAGTTACAGGTGTGATTTGATTTATTTAATCTGGTATTGCTGTAAATTGATTTATAGTTGGATTTTGAGTTGATTTGGACCCAGTCAGCAATATCATGTGCTTATGTGCCATTTTCCACTATTTTCTTACATTTTATAGATTAAATAATGAATTAAGTAAGTGTTATGTTATTCTTTGAAATGCTGAAGCTTACATAGCTTTACAGTAGCCATTTATGGCCCTATCTAAAGCAAAAACACATAGGTTGGTCAGTCCAGTAGAATTTTATGTATTTTGCTAGTATTCGGCTCCATACAGTATGTCTGCACATAGGGTAAAGTCTGTGAATGTGTAGATGCTACATAGACATATCAAACCAGTGCAGTAGCTCTTTGTAATGACCTCTTACTGACTTCCCTGCAGGCAGCAGGAAGTAGGGACAGACTACTTCACAGTGTCTGGGCGACACTCTGATCACACTCACACTCACTTGTTTTCCTGCCTGACACAAACTCAAACTTGAGGGGTTTTTTTCCAACTCAGATTTATGACTGTAACTTTTGGAGCCCGGTTCTGGAAGTTTAATGATAAATTCATCCATTAGTAATGACTGCATGCAAGAGCAAAATACCAAAAATTCAGTTCATCCAGCTAATGATGTGTGTAATAGACTTTTTAAACTCATATTAAAGAAGCCGTTTCTATGATTTTGGCAAACAAACATTTTCCCATCTAACCTGACCGTAATTTATAGGCAAAAGAATTAATGCATCTTTTGATTCACAACAGTAACTTGATGATTATTTTCTCATTGATAGTGTTTTGGTATTGAAAACTTTATTTCTTTGTTTTTCCTGTTGTGGAGCTTTTTGTCTGAAAGCTTTCTGTCTTTGACAGATTTTGCTTGTATGGAGCCACTGGGCATGGAGTCAGGGGAAATTTCCTCTGACCAGATCAGCGCTTCCTCCCAGTATAACTCCAACTGGTCCCCTGAACGTTCCCGTCTCAACTACCAGGAAAATGGCTGGACACCCTCAGATGACACCGTACGGGAATGGATACAGGTCAGTAAAGTTTTGTTTGTTTTTAACTATTATTAATCATTAATTATCATTATGGGTTAGATTTATTCACATTCACAATGTGTTTAAGTAATGTAGCTGTGTAACGAAAATTACTCATATAAAGCCAAATTTGAAGGCTCAAAATGGGTCAGAAGGATTGAAATGATGTCACATTGGCTTTCATTTCTAGAGTCTGATCTCACAATGAAAGCATCCTCGTATCTCTGTGGAAAAACAGTGTTCCTCAGTTTGAACTTCACTGTACCACTGAGACCTTGCTCACATCTGGTCTGAATATTGTTCACTCATATGTACCACTTCTGTGCATTTTATGGATACACTAGACAGAGAAAAAATAAACCAGCTTGCATTATTCATTGAAGCATGCCTCTCCAGTACAGCTGACATTTCTTATTCATAGTGAAATCTGACACACTAGCATTCAGCAATCACTGAATGAAGAAGAAAAACATTCTCATGTAGAAGTTAGCTTTTTGACCCTTTTAAGAAGCCATAACTGTGGGGTAAAATTTGTTTGGTTCCATACTGGATCCATTTGTTCACTCAGTTTGTTATTACTGTGAAACATTTGACATAAAATTGATATATAAACTGGTGAGAAGAAACCAGTAATGCTTAGTCACACAAAGTAATTGCACTGTAAAGCCCATAAATAGCCTGTGAGGCATGTTATTTTCTGGTTTTCATGGTTGTATTCATATAGATGGTACATAGATTAAAGGGTAATGAACAGCAAATGCTTCAAGAGAAAGTGTAGTATGGTTTATGGCAGTTATTTACCACAGTATAGGAAGTTATTTTATGAAATACAATGAAACTGTGCCAACTTGCTGCTAGCCTAAGCCTTTTAGTTGTTTGTTTTTCACATCATGACAAAATATATTCTTATTTAGTTCTGTTGGTCAGTATAGAAAAAATCTAGATGTTGGTTCATCACCTGATCTTTAACTCCAGCTAGCATTAGCTCTCTTGTGTTGCCTAAACTAAAAGATGTCCAAGCCAGAGCCTACTTTGTTTTTTTTCTTTGTTTTTTTTTAAAGCTATCAATAAAAATCTAGGTACTGTTTTTGTATGGCAGAATACTTTTTATAGACAGGAATGACTTTATTCTGAAAAGAAAAAAAAACAGGACACTAGATAAGTCAGAAAGGTGTAGGCCCTCAGGACCTGTATATTCTGAAGGAGAATGTGGTCCATCAAATTTAGGCTTTAGCTAAGATTACAGGAACTAGAATCTCATTTGTTTACCTTCATATTAGTAGCCTATTAAATTATCATACCCGACAGATCCACAAATTAGCAAAACTCTAGGGACTTATGAGTTCTTCGTCTTTTATAATTAGGGTTTGCAGACCCTAATCATAAAAAACCAAAACCAGCCTATGTTTTTCCTAATATGGGTTGAGCCAATAAAAACAAAATCTAGAGGAGATCCCTCCTTCAGATAAACAGGCCCAGTATTAAGGTGTGGCTAGAGTCCAGGACTGTCCCATTGTCCGGGACAGGAACTCATAGAGGAAGACTCACAATGCCCCTCGCAATAAGAGCAGACCCTCACTTCCCTCCTGTGAGGGTTACAACAGGAAGCAGACAGGAAGACAGCCTCAGTGCTGGATTAGTACTAGTGGCCCTCTATTGTCTGTCTGGGGACTTGTCTTGGGTACTGGCCCACTGCTGAGCCCTCTGGGATATTAGGAATGAAGGACAGTGTTTTAATAGAGGTTAATGGGTAAATGAGAAGAGGCTAAATTTATTTGAGGGTCACTGAATACACATAAAATATGTAGTATTTAAAGCATTGCCTTAAGAGATGTTAAATATTTATTTTTACTGTGTGGTACAAATTACTTTGAGGGATGTTCCATTTAGTGACAAAGTAGAAAGATACTTGGAAATGTATTGTTAATGAATCTTATTCACTTTTATGTTTCTTAGATTCTTTAAGGTTTATTAGCAGTAAAGTGGGCACTCTGCATTGTTGCTTGTTGCTCATTTTTGCTGGAAAATCTCTATTCTAATCTCTATTATTTGGAAATAAGGAACATATAAACCTAGAAAATTTAAGAAATGATAATGATAACTTATCTCCTTTTTTCCATTGAGAAAAATTATAGGATTTAACTTGTTTTTGAGTCTTATGAATAAATATACCCCACAACCCTGAATTGGATAAGCGGAAGTGGATGGATGGATGGATGGATATGATGAGCTCCTTTCACAAAAGTTTGTAAGCATCAAGGAAGACTAGAT
>VUQS01036211.1:25492-55076 GCA_015108495.1 Heterochromis multidens
ACAGCTGGGATAGGCTCCAGCCCCCTGCAACCCTGAATTGGATAAGCGGAAGTGGATGGATGGATGGATGGATATGATGAGCTCCTTTCACAAAAGTTTGTAAGCATCAAGGAAGACTAGATTGAGTAAAATTGGCAACAACTGTCCCTTTAAGCACATGTGCTCTGTGGCAGTAAAGATGTACTAACATTATAGATAGCAGACAATATTCCTGTAGAGGAGAACTAGTTTGTTTCTGAGGCTCTTGGCAAAGTATTACAGTATCTTAATATCTAAGTTCAGCTCAGAGAAGAGATTGTCTATTGTTTAATGAATCCTTTCTCTTTAACAGGAATATGTTATGCTTTTCCTTATCTTCAGTCACATTTATGCTGCAACATTGGTGGATGCTCATTATAAACAGGTTTCAAATAATGGTTTAAATGAGCTTAAACGCTCTGTTTCAAACGCTTTTTTTTTTTTACTCTTGGCTCTGTGTTGTGTCATTGAGAGTTGATATCCCTAATATGGTTATCCCTGGTACAGAGATGGCTGAGAATACAGAAGACCCTCCCACCAGTACAAGGGGCAACCAATCAGAAGAAAGTTGGCTTAAAGGAAAAGGAGCTAAATGTGCCTGTTTCAGACAGAGGGGGCTTCACCAAGACCTAGTACAGGATAAATACGGATTATACTAAACTGTGACTCATACAAAGCTACTCTTGCAGGGTCCAAGAATAAAAATCCAGATAGGTCCCTTTTTAAAAACACGTTCCATATAATATGTTCCATATTAAGCACTCATTTTGGGCTCATGTGAAAGTGTATTTATAAAATTGATCAAAAATACTGCATGGCCTCAGATTTGCCAGTCATTTTGTTCTAATCTGATTAAACCTTAACATACAAGATTATCTGATATAACAAATTTGTTTTGACACCTCTTCAGGAAGTTTGCACAATTAATGCAGAACCTGCTTCAAGCGTCAGTTCAGGTGATGTTATACACAAGTGCAATTTATCAAATAATCATCAGCTGACACACTGTGAACATGGGGCTTGGTAATGTAGGCTTTTAGGCAGCATGGTGGCTCCAGTTTCTCATAACATCAAAAAAACATATTAGGGTAATATTGACCATCTGGGCCCAAAAAATTCACAAGTTCCAGTTCACCATTATTGACACAAACACCCATCTGTGCAGCTGCAGAGACATTTCTCTTATTTCAATCAACTTAACTACAAAATCCACAGGATTTTTTCTCCATAACAAAAAATGCAGAGGTAAAACACCAGGCTTGAATGTGCCTTTTCAGCAACATTTTTGCTCTAGTGTTTCCATTTCAGAGCACACTGACTGTAGATGCTGCAGGAGGTGACGACACTCCTTGTTCTGCTCACCCGCCACACGATTTTCATCAGTAACCTCTTGGCCACATGCTTGCACTCAGATCTGGAAGCTACTAGGTCAAGTTTGGTGTGTTCTTCCGTTGCTCACATAAAGAAACGTGAAGAAATGGTAGACCATCCCCCTGCCACAGTGATTTATAGCCTCCAAACCAGTGCTGTTGCCCACCCCTCTGACTCTGTGAGGAATTTGAGTTATGACTGGTGGTTTTTGTGAGGAGAATTTTCCCATTTTATTTGATTAAGTGTGGTGCGTGGCCAACTCTGCACAGCATGGTTTGCCTTACGGCTTTCAATTCATCTTATTTGAAAAAAGGAATTATGACTTAGTTAATTCTTGCATGCCTTCCTCCACCACTGCAAACACCTCTATTATTCATTTAAAGGCATTTATATTTTATTGATACTATTTTCAGGTTCCTATTCATAATGTGGTCGGGGTGATGTTACCCGGTGGCAATGTGGATAGTGGCACACCATGAGCTCATTATCTAGCTGTATGATAAATATGTAATCATATTTTGCAGTGCAGCGTAGTGACCCATTTCATCAACATGCTGGATATTTGCAATTAAATGAGACCCAACTCCTACAACCAGATTTGCTCAAGAAGAAATACTGAAGTTTTACTTGTGTTGCAGTAAAATTAACAAAGCAGGAACTTTGCGAATTAAAATGAGCTTTAAAACCAACTTTTAATATAAAAATTATAAATCAGTCTGTAGTGGCAATGAGTGAGGTAGAACCATTGAGTGAAAACAGTAAACAATGAGACAAAATAAATATACAGTCTAAGAACAGAACTCAAGTCTAGCGGGTTAAAGTGCAAGCCGTCCAACCTCATTATGCAGGCCTTTAGCACTCTTTCAAAGTGGAAGCACACCAACATGTCTTCTCCAACCACCACCACGAATAAATGAGGTGATAACAGACTAGCGGGTGGAGGAGCCTGTCTACTGGCAAGATCTATCGGAGTGATAACAACTGATAACTGCCAATTAATGGGCTGATAACATTCTGCACAGGTACATATGGGGACATTATAATGTGATTCCTATGTTTTTGACTACAGACATAATAGTTTAGCCAAGATATAACAATAAATAGCAATCTAATAAAACCATTAAAAAATAGATAGATAGATAGATAATGTGTTTATAGGCAACACTTTAGACTAAGAATTGATAATAATTAACACTTTAGGTTATAGTTTTTTTACTTGTTAAAAAGCAAATTTACTAATGTATATATAATGTAAAAACAAATGTATACTAATTGGTTAACAGTTGATTTGTAGAACAGTGTGTGGTTGGTTATTATAAAGTTGCAACTGCTGTTTAGAAATTTTATAAATGTCTATAAATTTGAATGGCTCTTATAAAGGTTTAAATGATGAAGTTTGTTATGAAGTTTGTGTCAGTTTTGTTCACTGTTTAGTTTAACTGTTTGGTTAGGTTTAGGCACCAGACCATCTTTAGGAAAAGATTACGGTTTAAGTTCAAATATGACGAGTTAGAAATAAGCATACATCTTAATAACTGGTAGTTTTAATCTTAACTTTGTAATTTTTTAACAATAAAATAACTACTTACCCAAGTTTAATTAGCTATAAATGTATAATTTATTATGGTTATTATATAGAGTAATGATGATTTAGCTACACTGGTACACATAATAGCAAACCAATGCTTTTTATATGATTTGTGACTGAACAAGTGAATGAGAAACATTGCCAGAATATTTTGTTGGACACTTAAGAATAAAAGGCACTATAAATGTGCAGACCATGAAATATTTAAAAACTGCAAACAATATGTTGAGCATATTTGGAACATGTATTTGACACATTCCCAATTCTTATAATTAATAGATGATAGAAAAATGCCAAGGTAGTCATATAGAATGCTAATAAGACATAAAAAGCTTTAATAAAACAAACATTTACTAATGGTCAATGGGAAATTCTTAAGTTTTGTTGAATTTCCTTCCCATATGGGAAACACGGTCAGTAGGTGCATCTTTACAATTGACTTGTTATTGAGAGCAGTGATGTAAACCCAGGAAAGGTTTCCTTCCCCTCCTGACTTCAGGTATTTATAGAACCCCTGCCATTTGTCTTCAGGATCTCTTTGACGCCACCAGGAAGAGCATCTGGAGAACATATTTAGGCATCTTGTAAGTGAGGTGTGCTACTGCAGCTGGGGCACTAGGGAAACTGAAAGACAAAAGATCACCCAGAGAATGTTAAAGGATCGCAACTATCCAGATCAGACCTCTGGAGGAATGCCACAGTGAACTTCCAAACCTGGGAAATATCATTAACTGAGAGAAATAATCAGTGCAAGTCAGACTTGCTAACACAGAAACGTGTTTAAAAGTTGTGATGAAAGACCTGAAGAGCCATCGCACTGATTATAAATATAATTTCTCAATTAGTGAGAGAGAAGAGGTCAAAAAAAGGTGATGAGAAGTAAGTATGTCAATCATTCATCAAAGAAAATAATCCCCCCAAACCAAGTAGATCTAATTAGTCTGTTCATTAGCTCATTTTGACTGGAAACCCAAGGCTGCTAAAAAAAAAAAAAGTAGTTGGACAGTGAGAACAAAAAATATTTCTTTTCAAGCAATGCCAAGTAGTCATGCTGTAATAAGGTTTTAAGAATCCCGTGATTCTAAATGGCACTCAGCAGATACATAATTGCATAAAATTTCTAAACAAAAAACATTTAAAAGTGACTTTTGTTTTCCCCAGCAACATTTAGGGCCATTAATGATTTTGCCATTTAATGATTTTAACACTTTAAAAGCAAGCCACATATCAAAGCTTTGCAAAGCATTATTTGTAGCATTAGTATAATTTAATAGTAGAATTTTAGCTATTTGGACATTTGACTGTTCCAGGCAGCTTTTGATGTCCATTCATATCCAGGTAGCATTAAGTTCACTGCAGGTCAGGCTGTGCCACATGCTAAACAAGCACATCTATCAAATGAACTTTCATACATGCATTTTGGCCTGACAGATCTTTTGTTTATATGTGCCAAATAGGTGAAATGGTCCATAAAAAAGGGTATATGTTAATACTCTATCCCAATTGTACCATAAATCTTGCAGGACTCTCAGTTTTGCTCGTCTTGTGCCATGAAATTATCTCTGTAATATAGTGTAGGTATTTAACAAAGTTGAAAGTCATGCCTTTTCATTAATGTAATGGTTTCATTGTAGAAGGCCTAACCAAGGCTTCTCCCACTTAGTTGGGTAAGTAGGGGGCTATCTTGCTAGATAGGCAACTTCCTAGATAGATCACACAGTTTTATCAGTGAGAAGAATCTACAGGTTGTTGTGCAAAGTAACCTTTACCACAGCTTCTGTATGCACTGTAAATGGCGGGATGACCATGTTATTCATTGTTGGTTGATTTGAAAAATTATCATCCTAATAAGAAGATATCAGCTGTATGGATAAAACCTTGTGTTGAATATATGAAATAAAAATTTCAGGTTGATTATCAGGTTAAAATCATCTTTGAGTCATGTAGTTTTCCACATGTCCCAACTCTGTAATTATCTTTTTTATCCAATAAAGACAAGCTGAAAACTTTTTTCTCCTGGCATACAATCCACAGGCCTCCACTCTCCTAAGTAAACACTACAAAACCTCAGATGAGAATGGAGTAATTGAGGCTCCTTCTTTCACTGTCACTCTTAAAGCAGTATCCTGTTTTGGCAGCAAGTAACTGTGTTTCTGTTCAATCTCATTTAGCCACACTTCAGCTCGAGTTATGTCCCCTTCCTGCATTTTGTTCCCTTCATTAAAAAGCTCTAAGTGTGACCATTTTCTCTGGCATAAATGGTAGGCACTGCCAAGTGTTGAATAATTAGAAGATGGAAGAGCAATTACCTTCAGACGCTTGATGGAGGAAGTCTAGAGAATGGAGTTATGGCCAGCCGCTGCAGAAAACATGTAATGACAGCAATGGCTGGCCAAAGGATGACTGTAAATGCTGAGGCTTTTCCTGAAACACTTTGTTTAATCTTAGGTAAACTTTCTCCCTCTGCCTTAAAAGCTCTTATGTGGAATATTGTTTTTGCCACTAAAGGAAACTGTAGCACTACAGGGAAACAACACTTTCAAAATGCAGCCATTTTTATTGTAATAGATCTTACAACTTATTTGAAATAGCAGTCCCTCCAACCCATTGTTATACCCAAGACGTTTGGTCAGGACCAATAAGCATCCCATTTTAATGCACTGGGTACCCCTTTGGCATAATTTTTCAACATGCATGGTCAGCAGAGTTCATTATGAGTCCCCCAGGGATGTAGACGCCATGAGACCACAGGCTAAAGTGCTCTGCCAATGTTATCACTGTTGCACGACACGTAGCCACTTATTTTAGATAGAAGTTTACCTTTTAACATGTGCTTAATGTTGTGAAAGGGTGTTTTTATCCACACTGTGTAGTTTCAGTGCCTAAACAAAACACATTGTTTCTTGTCAAAAAACATCAACAGAAAAGGTCAAATCAAAAAGAAAATAAAGTGAAAGTGTTAAAAAAAAATCTGCCCCAGACAGGATTAAAACTCTCGTCTTCTGGTTGGAGGCTATGGGATTGTGCCATCCACCGCATCAAATGCCCTCTAATGGAAACTACTGTAGGCTCTTGTTCTTCCTCACAGTGGAAACTGACACTAATGGGGGACTTCTTGTGTAAAACTATGATGAAAAGTGGCAAAGTGAAAGTATGTGATTAAATGGGAATGAGAATGTGTTGCTTTCTCAAGACCAGTTTTACAAAACCTGACCTAAAGTTCATTGTTATATAATTATAAATACTAGTACCAATAGTAAACATTAGACATATGATTTTGGCAATAAACATATTATTCATTTGATCTATAAAAAAGAGGAAATGCTCCAAATTATTTTGTTTCTTTTTTGCTAAGCTAACACTCTGAAAATCAAAGATGTGGCGATATCTATTAGATTACACTAAAATTAACATTAAAATTACACTAAAATTGATCAGTATGGATTTTTTTTTCTCCATTTCCGAATGTTGTGGAATCAGCTCTGCATTCTATATGCAGTATTCAGGACTTACAAAACCCACCCCCTTACCTCCCAGTGTACTAAATTACCCCCTATTCTTATTAGAAGACCAGCTTTTCTTAATTTAATCTGAAATTTTCTTGAGATTAAAATCTCATTTTTAAGGGACACCTGGACAAGAAAGCACACCATTTACAGCATAATATTGCAGTCTATTGTGCCCAATTCTGTGATAAATAAAAATTCATATATTCATATAAATTCATATATCACTGTCCATTAAGTACAAAACTGCAGGTCCAGAAACACAGGAATGACTATGACACCTGGTGTTGAAGGTTTAGCACAATGGAATATTTTTAAACTCCTAGCTGATATTTGAAACATCTAGCTGACATGAGCTTTGTTAAAACAATGCAAAACTCTTTTAAGATTATGCATTTCCACTTAAGGGCTCCCTTTTTTGACTTAACTTCCCCTTCTCACTTCAGTTCTTAACCCAGCTCTTAAAGCTATGATGAGCAGCAAAACAGATCTGGTAGCCTGTTTGTGACTTCACAACAAAAACCTGCTATGTAAAGCTTCTCGGTCACATACAGTATACATAGTGTATGTGGGTGAGATGTCTCGTGGGAATTTAGATGAGAACAGAGCTGGGAGCGCCGTCAAGTAATCCCACGAAGTATCGTTTCCCAGGGGTCTCCCTGTCAGTTACAGATCCCACAAAGACCTGCGGGAAGCTATTCTCTGCTCTTCTCCTTAAAAGGCAACAGTGGGAGAAGTCAAATCCTGGCTTCTGGGGCCTTCCCATGTACAATATCACAGCTGCAGTGTCTCTATGGTAATATAATTACACACCATATATTATAGGCATCCCGCATATAGCATTGAGTGTATTTTGGTATGCAACTGATAATTTAAAAACTCAACAAACAAGCTACTTAGTTTAAGAGGAATTAAATGGAAGTTAAATAGAAACAAACCTCCTTTAATACTCACTTAAATCGATTTCATTTCCCCCTATAATAAAGTTTGAAGAAACTTGATGTGACGAACACAAAGCTGCATACGGTGTTGGTAAAATAGACTTAATTTAAGATAAGCGTTAGTATGTGTGGACATGTAAAGACAACTGTGAGGCTTTCTGTTATCACTGCTGCTCTCTTTGATGATAACTATCACTTCTTAATCTTCTTTTTTATCGTTTCCTTTTTCGGCACTTTGAACAGCCATGTTTCTGGACGCTGCTTTGCTGCAGTGAGATAAAAAGCTTCTGCCATCTGAACAAGTGTTTTATCTGTTTTTTTTAGCCCTCAGATCATAATTTCATGGGAAAAAAAACTGGGAGAAATGTATTGCCAAGAGATGTGATAATGCCACTGGAATCCACTTTGAGTTGCTTACTTTGATTGAGCAAAACGTGTGGTTGAAAAGGGATGATCGCATCTGAGTATCTTGCTAATAATTCGAGAAATCTTTGTATAGCTGTCCTGCTGTCTGTTCTTCATTTAGTTCGACAAATGCTTATCTGATCCACTTCAGACTTGTTGGATGTTTTGCTGAGTAGCGTAGTAAGCACGGTGCTGATTCTGAAGTCATTTTGATTAGCTGTTTTCATATTTTAAGTTGTTCTGTGGTACCAGTGTTTCCCCTAGAGCTGGGGTCTCAAATCTGTCCGTAGCCACTTTTTATTTTTATTACTCATTGTTCTGATTCTTTATATTCTCCAATTGTAAAAATGTGTAAACTATAAACCAAATTTTAAAAAGAATTAAATTAAAATCTACGTCATAGCCTACCAAGCGCCTTATCCTCTTAATTTAGCTGTTTGGATGAACGGTTCCTGAGAATGCTACAGTCCACAGTCTGTCTGCTCTGCAGTGAGCGTATCTTCGTTCTCTTGTCAAAACTGTAACTTCATGATTGCATGCACATTAAGGACATCTGTAAACTGTAGTTACAATCTCTCAGAACAGACTCTGCACTAGTTAAAAACTAAATTGAGTTACACACTAATATGTTCCCCTTTGGCGGATTCGCAAACAAAATTGAATCATTTTCAGTTCACATTCTTTTCTATTTTTAGGATTTCTGGGAAGTTTGTCTTGAGACTTTGTTTACTATACTGGATAATTTAACTCAGCCAGACACATGACAGTAAGTCTAGTCAGTCTAGCCTCACAGTCAAACTGTAGAAAGTCCCGGACAAATGATGCTTTTTTTTAAACTGTTACTGCTGATCTCCTTGCTGTACAGCCAAGGTCTGAGTTTTTAAGAATTTAATTGTCATAAAATGGGAATTAAGATTAAGGTGGACTGAAGCTAGTAAGGTTTCTAAAATGAGATGTTTACTGTTGCACTGGAGAGACAACAAGACAACCCCCAAAAAAGAGTGTTTTAGCAGGTGGTGGCCACAGACCATTGGAATCTCTGTATATTTCCTGACTGATTTTTCTCTAGTTTAAGTGAATTTTGCATTTGGATCTTTACTTCAAGCACTACTGGTTTTTACCAGTAGTGCTTTTAAAAAGATGGAATTTCAAAGTATAAATTCAAAGATTTTTTTTTTTTTTTGGCCGTAAGAGCATAGTGTAGTAGGCTTGAACTGCCTTTTAGCACTGGGTAGTGTCTGCAGGGATTCCCTTCAAACTGACATGCCCCCCATCCCACCCATGGTTGAGTTACATATTTAGACATTATTTGCTCTCAGTTGTTGGTTTAACACAACCTCTAAACCTTGAATGTTGCAATCACCCCACAGGTCGTGCACTAGTTATTAGTAATAAAGACTGACAACCATAAAAGTGGCCATGAGCTTTCATAAACACACACACACACACACACACACACACACACTGTCGGGCATGTTCTGCATGAGTTTGATGTTTCTCTGTACCTCAGAAAAAACAGACCCTTTTAGACTTTTTTAATCTGAATTAAACACATAAACCTAAATCATACACAATATCATGCTCCATCCTTTTGTGGGGAAGTACTGCATTGTTGTTAATGAGAAAGCTCTGACATATTGTTTATAACACAGACAAATTAAATCAAACAATAGACAAAAGAAACGATCAAAATCTGAAATCACTTCTGGGTTTCACAGAAAACGAGAGAGGATTTCAGCCATCGGTACCTTCTTTCATTGGGTTTAAGCGCATATTTGAAGAAAATGATTAAAGAGAGTATTCATTCCTTATAACACTTGTCAGCATTTTACTCATAGAAACAAGTGGCAGCGTAATGTTTCTGTAAGCTCTTTCTTATGTGTCTGAGTTAACAAATGGGGCTGCCTATCTCTCCAGCATCCTCCTCTGATTTTTCACTGTCTACTTATGGGTGAATTACAGTATAATTAATGAGATCTAAGCCCTTGTTTCCCATATGCTTCGAGTAGAACATAGGACAGGACATTGTTGCACTTTTGATGCGGCCTATGCATGAATATACACCGTTGATGCTGCTATTTAATCTTCTAATTGTATGTTTTCTACAAGATACAAGAAATAACATCCAGAAATGCTTCTTTTCTTGCGAAAACAAGTTGCTTTATTTCGGTGCAGGCACATTTTGACACTTTAAGCTGTGCCTAAAGAAACAGAATCTTATGCTTGAGTGCACTGGGGTTAAATGGGGGCTCAAAACTCAAAACTTTTGGATCTGCAGGCTTTCATTTCCTTGCTTAAGTGCTCTTTGACAGTAATTGTTGTTCAGTGGAAAAGCATCTGCTGTTGGATTTTCTGTCACAAATCCCCTCCTTTAATCACCGCTCCTAAAATCTTTTTGTTTCTGATGTCCCCCACAGTTTTCACCCACACACTCTGTGCTTTACTTTTTCCAACTCAACCAACAATTTGTCCAGTGCTTTAAATCTGTTTCAGCCACTCATCCAACTAACTATTTCACTTTTAGCAAACCATGGCTGATTCAGCTAAATATTTTAACCATCAATGCATTCCTCTCAGTTATATGCTATATTTTTGAATGTAGCTATGTTTTGTTTTTTTTTACTATTATCTAGCTCTTTTACCCATTTCAACCTTTTATCCATAATGCATTTACATTTTTCTGCAGTTAGCTGTTTGTGTACTTTATTCATGTGTGTACTTTATTCATTACTGTTTATCCATCACATAACAGCCTGAAATTTTTAGCTTTTTTTAACTGTTTTGACCCGTCTGTTAATGCTCTCATGTTTCTCAGTTTCAGCCATAGATTATACATAAAGACAGTCTAGGGTTTCAGCATGTTGTGCTCGGCTGTTACAGGAATACATGGAAATGTTTTTTAATCAGATTTTAATTTCCACTTCCTTGCAGTAGTAGAATTAAACCCTGGGGTTACTCAGCTTTAATTGTCTCCTGTCCGTGGACTTTCTTGTATCTGCAGGTGGACTTGGGGTTCCTACGATTCATCAAAGCCATCGGGACGCAGGGTGCCATCTCAAAAGAGACCAAGAAGCACTACTACGTTCGCTCGTACAAAGTGGACCTGAGCTCCAACGGAGAGGACTGGGTCACCGTGAAGGAGGGCTCAAAGCAGAAGGTAATGATGAGTCACTTATGCTGTTACAATGATCATCTACCTAATCTTGACAAGTAATGAAGGACCCTGCATTCTAATCAATGAGGTAAATGGCTGAATCAATGTTTTCCAAGGCTACAGCAGCTGGCTGCATGCCTAATCTAAAGTGTGTACTGAAGGTCTGCTTTGCATCCCACTTCTCTTAACGCGATCAGAATTCATTTATTCTGGCACTGGAAGTTGGTGGTGCAGAAAGAAACTTCTAGAGACTGATATTAAGCAACATACTGACAAACACTGTGTAACATGGAGCTGCAGATATTAGATGTCAAAGTCTGAACTACTCTATTCTGAACTAAATCACGTTTGTATGCTTCAAGTTGAACATTGTGGTTTATTGTGGAAAATCAAGTCAGCTGATTCCTTCATGTGTTATTTGGCTTTCCAAGAAGTTTTTCTGAAATTCTAATTACTCTTCTAATACACAGCTTGCATGATTTTATCAGTATCAAATCATGCAAAAAACACACTGGAAGCTCAGTTCTTAAAGGTCTAAATAATCACAAGGATGCAGCTCAGGCAGTTGCACAAGTAGTATCAGTACAGTATGTTGTAGTCATGTGCAACAGATAAAGTATTTTTTTAAATAGAGCAGTGTTATTGTAGTAGCAGCGGTATTATTGGTAGGAACAGCCATTTTTGTTGTCGATCGTTGAGACAGTAGCAGCCAGAGCAGAAGCTTTATTTGCACTTTTGGTGGGAGTAGCAAACACTTACAGTGTTACACTACATAGTTGTACTGATTAGCAGTGATTGTGATGAATAGCAGTAAACATTCCTGCCAACGCTGCTGTTTTGCCCAGGTTTTCTCCTTCTATTTAAAGACCATCGCCCTGTGCCTTAATTTAGGAGTAATTGTGATACATGCATAAATAACTTTTGTGTGTTTTTTTTAATGTTACCAGAGTTGCCAAATCATGTATGGAACACACACTGCATACAGTTTTAAACCCATCAGTCACTGCAGCAACCTGATTGAAGGGGGTAATTCTGAATAAAGTAACAGAAGCTCTTTCATGTCCTTATTTTTAGATCTTTCAGGGGAACTACAACCCCACAGATGAAGTTCGCAGCTCTCTTCCCAAACCCACTCTGGCTCGCTACATTCGTATCCGCCCCATGTCCTGGGAGCAAGGCATCTGTATGCGCTTCGAGATCTATGGCTGCAGAACATCAGGTAAGCACACACGGTACACAAACTCATACATACTGATGTGGGACCTCACTCCCAGCTTCAACTCTTGATGCATAGATTTATGTTCTACAGTTACTCCGGTGCATACCATTAGCGCTGAAGTCCATGTTTTTTACATATTCCATTCATACAGTTTCTTCTTAATTAACTTTCCCTGTCCCCTCGGGGATTATTGAAGTTTAATGTAATCATTTTTTTTTCCTTATCTAACATATACATATGCAGTGTACGCATTTGCTAATACTCATTGGATTTTTCTATTTTCTAATATAGTAAGACAAACATATATGAGCACTGCAGAGGCACAGAAATTTCCAGCTCACATTACCATCTGCATAATTTTTCTCCATGCTCAGTAATCTCTTGCAAATATTTCCAAACACAAAAGAAGGATTCATCACTTTATTAAATGTTTTATGTAATTTTTAATTAAGAAAACTGTTCCGTTCTTTCCATTTTTATAGACAATACATGCTCTTCTCTAAACCTGAGCTGAAATTTTAACATCACCTGTCTCTAAAAGATGGATTAAAAGATGGACATTTGAAGCTTTGAATTTAGCCTTCTTGTTTCGGAGCTATGACTTAAATGCATAACTTTCAAGCTTTAATACATTTATATAAAAATCCACCAGGGTAAAGTTGTGATGAAGTTGGAAAAAGACCACAGTTTTTTTGTAACAAGCTGTAATCATGGTTGTTTTCTGTTGTAAAGTTGGCATTTTATGATGGGAGTCTATGGGGATTGTTTCTCTTTTGGAGTCAGACTCAACTGACCATTAGAGAAACTGCATCACTTGCAAAAATACAAAAAAAAAGCCTTTAAACTCTTAAAGAAATCAGTAACATTTTACCAGCTTATCCTTTCTCTCCCACAGTTCTTTTTTCTTCCTTTTACTTTTTCCTCACTTTTGTTCATCATGAATCAAACTAACATCTTTTCGTTTTGTGGATGAGAAACCCCTGCTGCTCTCTGTTGATTTAAAATAATCACTGCTTCCAAAGCGAGCACAAACTCCCACAGAAGGATGCCGTTATTCATTACAGTGGAGCAGAGGAAAATCATGGTGCCTCATTACTCATCCCCTAACATTACATAAACCTCAGTCCTTGATGTGCTACAAACAGCTCTCAGTAGGAGGGCTTCATGAATTGGATATCGGGCTCTTACTCATTGGAGAACACACTATAGAGTGTTGGACAGGTGATTCAGGAGATATAGTGACGCAGTTTGGAAAGTGTATATGTGTGCTGTCTGCAGGTAATGCACTTGAAGCAGAGCCATCATTTACTTCAGAACCCTAAAGTTTTTATCAACATTTTCACAATGATAAAAACACAAATTACACATTATTTGGTTCTTATAAGCTGAGAAACATCAAAACACACACAGGCAGCCCTGTATGAGGTCTCCATAAAGGACTCTGAGTAGCTTTACATTTTCACACTGTGGAAGAATTTACATCCCCAAGAGCTGTTGTTGTTAAACGCCAGATATAACTGTGGGAGCATTTGTCAAATGCAAATATCATGACTGGGTCCAGATATTAGCTCTGGCTTGTTGTGGATAATGGATTTAACTTGGCCTGCAATGACTAGACCATGCTGTGCAAGTATTATTAAGAGTTCACATTCCAAGAAAGCTTATCTAGTCATTATCCCAGAATATTTTCTAATACTTAAACACTGAAAATAGCAGCATTAGAGAAAGCAGCCTGGCCTGGTTGTCGAACAGATTGTACTGTAACCTCAAGGTCGCAGGTTTTTCACACACGTCAGTGAGTCTGTCAATGTCATAATGCCTGTGAGGTGAGACTTTAAACCTCCAACATGTTGCCAAGATTCTGCTACAAGCTGCCTCTTGACCTCTGATGACATGAGACAGATTTGCAATAGTAAACTTTTCTTTCCTTCTCCATTGGAATCGAAGAGCATCAGGTTTTACTTAATGAGGCAAATTTGTCATTTTGATTTATATAAATAAAAAACCTCAATTTGATTTCACTGCAGTCAGAGTGAAACATCCAGAGCCTTCTATGTATTGGAAGAAGGCTTTGTTTAGACCAACTTTAGCTCTGCATGAATAATGCAGCCTCTTCATTTATTTCTGTGGAGTGCTAAATGCAGAGACTCAGTATCATCTGGCAAGGTGCTGTCAAGTGTATAATGCAAGTAAATTACCTTTTACCCTGAATGCAGAATTTCTACTGTCCCCCTCATTCTCATCAAGAGAAAATAAAATCATTTCTGCTGTGACAACTTCCCCCTCCTCGTCCTAATATATTAACTTTGCAGTGTTTTGGTGTCTGGTAACTCGTCATACTTGAGGATCTGCTTAATCCTGGATCATTTTTAATCATCTCACCAGTACTTGAGACTACACAGCAACACGATGAATGCTTTGTCCGTCTTTTGGGTCTGACACTTACAAAGAAGGCAGCATTTTTTGAAGCAGTGTTTTCTGGCTTTAATGTGGGCCTGAACCTGTTTCTGAAGACACAGAGTGCACATACATGTTCGTACCTAACAACAAACGTGCGAACAAAGCTCTGCTGTCTTATACATTTTGGAGTATATCCAGCCTTGATTGTAACAATAGTTGTGGCAGCAGCAACATAAAAAGAAGCACTTCTTTCAGTTCTTTTAGTTCAAAACACAAGCTTGCAAGACCTGTTTTCAGCTCAAAACAACATAAAAAGTCTGAGAAGTAGTAATAACTTAAGCCCCATACAAACTGCATATGGAGTAAAATACAAACATCTTAGCACTTTGGATGTTTGGGTTCTTATCCATCACACATTGCCATCAGGGAGGCATCTGATTGGCCCCATTTTCATTCTGTTGCATGACATTAAACTTACAGTCAGAGTTAGAAAGAGGAGTCCTGAAACAGATGGTGTGCCAGTCCACATCACCCTGATCTCAACATCATGGAGTCAGTCTGAGATTAAAATCCCGATGGTGCATGAATCCACAGAAAATGTACAAGAAGGAGAACAGTTGCTGAGAATCAAATCTCTCTGATTTGGAGAGGTTTGACTCTCAGCAACTGGAAAAATCTCCAGATTTATTATTCTCCAGACACAGGAGACAGACACTCTCTCTACTTTAAAGATTAGCCTCAAAACTTTCTTTTTTGATATATAGATATATAGTTATAGATTATAGTTAGGGCTGGATACAGTGACCCTGAACACCTCTTAGTTATACTGAGCACTTCTTTTCTTCTCACCTCCTTTCGCTCCCCACGTTTATGTATACCACTGCAGCATGGCATTATTGTCGTCTGTGTTTTGTCCTGCTTCTCTATGCTCTCTTTTTTTCTTTTCTCTTTCCCCTCACCCCCCAACCAGTCGCAGCAGATGGCTGCCCCTCCCTGAGCCTTGTTCTACTCTAGGTTTCTTCCTGTTAAAAGAGAGTTTTTCCTTCCCACCATCACAAAGTAGTATCTGACAAGGGGTTGTTTGATTGTTGTTGTTTCCTCCCAAATACTGTAGGGCCTTTACCTTACAGTATAAAATGCCTTGAGGTGACTGTTGTTGTGATTTGGTGCTATATAAATAAATCTGAATTGAACTGAATCCTTGCTTCTCTTACAGTGCAGTACTGTACATACACTAAAAGTTTCATAATTCCTCATTTATTTCAAACAAACTCATCCTAGGGATTGAAGATGACTCTTTGGTATTTTTACTCTTGTGTTTAAACACCCCACCAGCACCCAGAGGGCCTCAACTAAAACCGCTGACTAAAGCAGTGACAAGATAATGATGGCTGTGGAATTTCTTATCATACTTTACGCCTTTCAGAAGTTTCCTACCCACTGTTCACTCTCTCATCATCGTTCTCTTGCTGTACAGACTACCCGTGTTCAGGGATGTTGGGGATGGTGTCTGGCCAGATCTCAGATGCTCAGATCAGTGCCTCATCCTACGCTGACCGGGGCTGGGTGGCCGAGAACGCCCGTTTATTAACAGGAAGATCGGGATGGACCGGACAGTCAACAAAGCAGCCTTTCAAGAATGAGTGGCTGCAGGTGGGTTCACAAACACAGCTGAGTTTAGTGATGAAACAGGCAGTCAAAACCAGATCATGACCTTGTCTGTGTTTGTATTTGTTTACAGTATTAGAAAGTTCAGTTATATGTCAAGCAGCCACAATCACAGATCTTTATTGTAGGGTCTTTACCTTACAATATAAAGCGCCTTGAGGCGGTTTTGTTGTGATTTGGCGCTATATAAATAAAATTGAATTGAATCTTTAACTACAGTAGTATAATATCTCATAATCTGGAACAGTGCTTCCCAACCTTTCTGGCTGGTGACATATTGAAATGAAGCAGTGTCTGCTTGTAACCTCCTTTAACTCATCACAAGTTACATATGGCCACGAGTGCTTTTATATACAGTTTAAAATCGAGTATACAGTTTATTTTTCCTGTTCACCACTCAGATGGGAAGCATCTGGCAAGAAAAAATATCTAAATTTCTAAACAATCTTAAGATCTCGAATTATCCTGAGGCCCAGTGCAGGGATCCCGGTCCCCAGTGGGAACCACTGGTCCACACCAATCCAAGCCAGTACTTTGTAAATTAAACCACAGTTTGCATCATCATCTATTAGAGTGATGGGGTTTATTTCTGAGTCAGATCAAACACGGTTAAATACAGTCTTTTAACAGTACTGTAACTTTAACTCCTTGACAGGTGGATCTGGGCCAGGACAAGATGGTGACCGGTGTGGTGATCCAAGGAGGGAAACACCGTGACAGGAACGTCTTCATGAAGAAATTTAAGGTGACCCACAGCCTGGATGGAGAGGAGTGGACCATGGTGAAGGAGGAGAACACCACCAGGGTCAAGGTTGGTTCACTTATACACGTAATGCCAATATGCCTACATTTTATTAGCCTGTGTATACAGTGTATGGCAGCCAGAATGTTTTTTTGTGATAGGATCCCTGAAAAAACATCTATTTATCTGTAACATGTTTGAGATGCAGATTTATTAATTAGCACAAAAACAAAGCAACCTGTAATCGTAAACTGAGAGCTGTCATGTGGCAGTGGCGCAGAGAGGCCCAAATGCAGGATATGTAGACAAGTTGAAAATAAAGCAAAGGATGAGCCTTTATTTTCTCCAAAATACAAAGTCCAAAAACAGAATGTTATCCAGAATTCCTGAAGAAACAAACAGGAAAGGCTAACAAAGGGAGATTGCTGTAGAAGACACAGAACACTGATTGGGAAACAGGACACAGGTGAGGGCAGGCCACAACAACAAAACAAATAATGGCAGGTAAAAACAATCAAGGAGGGGTAGACAACTGCAGAGGAGGGAAAAGGCAGCAAGTAAAACTAGAATGAGACACCACTGAAAACTAACCTTCACAATAAAACAGAAAATGACCAAAAGACAACTCCTCAAGACATGAAGCCCAAATGTAAATGAAGAAACACAGTCAGGAAAACGCCTGAGATGCTAGGATAATGAAAACCTAAAACTCCACATCACCAAAACAACAATGAAATCCAAACAGGAACCAGAATTCCAAAATATCGCAGGAACTGAAGCTCAACATGACTAGAAAAATTAAATCAAAACAAGAATTAAATTAAACAGGAACTCAAAAACAACACAAAACCATAGGACCATGACTAAATGTGTTTAATATGCTTAATATGAGTTTAAATGAGCACATCTGAAGGTGGTGCTTGAGGCCATCTGAAAGGGCACATCGGATGAAAATGGTTCAACTTTTTCTTTTGGCTTCTACTTCCCTTCTTTCTCTCTTTTTCTTTATCACTCCCCTGTGTCTCATTCACCGGCAGCATTGTGAAGCAGGCCATGAATTAAAAGGAAGCCAGATAAAAAAGGTTGTTGACATGAAATAAACCTCTTCTTACAGACATCTTTAATTCCTGAAAGCCATGAGACAGGCGCTCTACTCGCCACAGCACCGCTCCTGGAAAGAAATGTTAATCACCTAAATTATAGACTGCTATTCATATGAGCTCAGTTTGGTGGTACATGTTTGTTGGATGCTTTGTCTGAAGAACTCAACAAAACCTTTAAGAGGAAGTTTGGGTTGTTATGGAAGCAAATAATTTTAGTGTACTTTAAATAAACACAGATTAGAAGAAGAAAGAAGAACTGTGGGTTAAAACAGACAAGATGGAGAAAATGTAATGGGGTGTGTGAAATCATCACAGCAGGATTTGGTGACGCGAAAAAAGTGTGGCTCGACCACCCACACACTTATTTATTTTTCACATTCACTCAAGCTTTGTACTGAGGTCCCTCGCTTCTTTCTGCACCAAAGCCTCCAAGACGCATATTGATCAAACTTGTCGATACGTCTACGTTACAAAAATATTTGTGGTCATACCTTACCGATTCTCTTATCGATTGGCTTTCTAGCACTTTCTTGGCTTAATGACACCACAAAAGTTTTATTGCTCTAAAACAGAGTGCAGGGTATAGTCCTGAACTGAAGCCAATAAAAACATCAAGATCCGAGTCACTTTCAGTTGTGAAGTATGTTTTCCATTGTTTGGCCTCCTTGGCAGTAGCCAAACAACTTTCTCTGTGTGCTCTTTAGGTAGAAACACTCAGACGTTTTAAAAAAAGTTAAAAAAAACAATATTATTACAAACAGATTAAAACTTTTTGCTTTATGTCCTTTACATTCCCCCTTTTTTTTTTTTTTCAAAAAAAGACTGAAACTAAGAAGAATTAAGTTCTTTAGATGACAGAAAAAGTAAGAAATAACCATTTTGATATGCATCTTATTATAAAGTAAGGCACTATTGTTGCAGCAGTATTTGTATCTTAATATGGTTTACAGAATTTCAATGATAAGGTTTGTATGCTTTTAAATGATGTACAGTTTGACAAGTTTGTTTCAGAATAGGAAAACTCCATTCATAATACAGGTTGGTGGGCATCAAGGGGTTAAGAACTTGCCTTCACTGTGCTCAACTTCATCTAAAACAAACAGATTAATATAAACATTACCTCCAGCTATTTGCTGTACTTGTGTTTGCAAAATCCCAAAAATAAATAAATAAAATCAAACATTGGTGAAGTTTTTCTTTGGAAGTGTTAGAAACCAACTTTCTTTCTCTATAAACATAACTGTAATTCTGATCTGCAAAAAGGAATACATGTCATTGCTCTCAAGAACCCTCTTCCCCTCCTCGCCTGGCCCTGCTGGTGCGACATCCTCCTCTATGTTTTCCAGATGGCAGGGTGGAGGGTGAAGCTGGCCATCAGACTCCTGCTGATTTACTGCAGACGGAGATCTAGATGCTCCTCTCAGCCTCTCCGCTCTGTTTCCTGTGGCTTTTTATAAAACTTCTTCAAAAGACGAGGCAGGAAGGCTCAGTGATACATGTGTTTAAAGATACCTGGGCTCAAGCACGTACACTGTACACAGCACATGTTGATGCATAAAGATGAGAGTATATAGAGTATATGGGAGACTGGCATGTGGATTATTCTGTCTAATCAAAAACAGCAGTCCTGGAAGATGCACATGAGTAAGACATGGCGAGCTTTCAGGAACCAAACTTGTAATGGTTTTAAAGATTACAATTACAATGGTTTTGTAATTCTCAAAGCTTAACCTCCCAGCATGCAGATAAAAATCACTTATTTTCTGAGTGTAAAAGTTGCACAGTGTTGTCTAAAGAAACTAAAGGGCTACTGTAATTTCCTAAGATTTTCCCTAATACGTGTCCTGGAAGACAGGTTGAAAAAAAATGTGGCACTAGTCTTTCTTCTATTTCTTCTGATTGACTGCCCCTCGGAAAGTTTGAACAGCGGGTGGGTGGGGCTTCTGTGCCTGAGATGACCATATAAGGATGCGTCCTCTGTCAGACATCATACAGAGCCAAAGGTAGAAAAAACTTTCTGAAACTGAGTGTTTGAAGCCTGAGCATTTGGCTCAGAGGAATTACTTGTACATAGTCTGATCTAATTTTTTGAAACTTTGGCCATGTTGAATAAGTGCGTCCACCATTGTAACAGTAAATATATGACAGAAAATAGGAAAAAACTTAATAGGTCCCCATATTCATACCTTATATGTTGGATTTTACACCTACCTGCAGATAAATTTAACATTTGTACATTTGCGCATGTTTAAATAAAGTGTGTCTATGTTCTTTGACAGATACTAAAAAACATGTAGTATCTGTCAGAGCTTAAAAAGACTTTCAGACATTAAGAGATGCCACAGTTTTGCTTTTTGTCGCATATAAACGGTCAACAAACATTTTTAGTCAACACATACTATAACATGCTAAGGTGTTAGCATAAATGGAGCAGCTTTAGTGTAATAGTTATTTCTATACTCAGCCTGAAATCTTGGTTTTTGAAATAAAAATCCTTTCAGTCTTTCATATTATAATTCCGTCTATACTGCCACACTGCAGCCTTTAATAAATCAGGCATAAGGAAACCACAGTGCTTCAGACAGGCAGGAGTGCATTTGGTGTTTGGTGTCCCGCCACTTGGTTCCCAGTGTGACTGTAACCATTTTCATCTGTGCTGCTTCCATGTTGAAAATATGAAAGGATGGCCTCTGGATCTGATTTCCTGGCTTTTGCCTTTGTTTCCTCCTTTCATTTTGTTTCAGCTCCTTGTCAAACAGAGTGATGCCTGATCAGAAACAGTACACGCTGTCTTTTTCCGTTATTCTTATCAGAGCCCTGTGGATGGGGTTTTACAGAACAATGAGTGCTGCAGAGTTTTTTAAATAGCTGTTGATCAATTTATCGCTGTATTATTTATCTATTTACCATCATCTATAAATTACAGACCTTACAGATTTCATAGGTTTACTTCTTTGATTTAATTTCATGCATAATTTACACTCATATTAGAAAAGCTTTCCCACTTTATGGTCATTTGATTTAGGGATAAGCTGATATATATCTGACAAACATTGGTATCAGCTGATATCAGCCTTGTTTTGCAAATAAGATGATGTTTACCAGATATTTATCTGTTGTGTCACGTTAATTTTATGTTGAAAGACTTTAAAATAGTTTTTATAAAGATTTCTTTCGTTCCTTGGCACTAAGAGGGAAATAAATGACTGGAAAATAAACAAATATTGGTATCAAATAATATTATATTGGCTCAGAATTTCACAATCACATCCCTAATTTGTAGGTAAATGTCTAAATCTGTGGGATACCTGTTTTTCTTCAGGTATTTTTTGGGAATCAGAACCATGACACCCCAGAAGTGAGATCCATGGGTCCGCTTCTTACCCGCTTCATCAGGATCTACCCGGAGAGAGCCACCAATGAGGGCGTAGGACTCCGTCTAGAGCTACTGGGCTGTGAACTGGAGGGTGAGTCCCTTTTACCACAAACAGATTTATCAATCTGTCGTTATGTATTACGCCACAAAGATATAAAGAATGACATTAAGCCTCTGATATGGAGCAAGTTTGAACTGGATCAGATTACACTGGAAAACTTAACAGCATGTTGCACTTTAATATCCTGATATTACACACTCCTGTGGTTTCTGGCTTTGGCAGGCTTGGTCTTGCTTGAGAATGGCACTGAGCTTTCATAAACCAGAGCAAATAGCATACAGAAATGTACGTGAATTCCAGAAAGTGCAAGGAAACTCGGTGCAGGAAGAAGGAATTTACTGTTGCGGCTGTTTTTTAATAAAAACAAAAAACACAATGAGACACAAACACTCACAGTAAACTTTTTGTATCTGAGTCTTAGGTCTCATTTGTCTCACTCCCAAATATTCAGACTACATGTCTGGGCCATATGTTACATTGTACTAAGAAGAAAGCTTGAACTTTACGCCCCTATTGTCGCACGTCATTCTCTCACCTTTTCTGTCATTCAGTTCACTTTAATGTGTTTAGTGAAATTAAGCATTTCATGCTGTTATGTCCTCATTGTTCAGTGATCTCACCTTAAAGTGGGATTATTTTTAACAGTGACTCAAGCAAAGGTTTAGTGGAGTCCAAAAATAAAAAATGAATGGAGCTAGAAATGTATGTTGGTCTTGAGGCTCAAGTGTGCAGCAGATTAAATAAAAACATGTTTGCAAACATTTAGGGTGTTTATTTTTAGAAAAACAATAAAAAAATATAAATGTGATTTGAAAATATTCGACATACAAACAGTATTTGGCCTCAGTCAGCCAACCAGTGAGTAAATTGCTTGCACTTCACACTGTTTGGTGTAATGAGCGAGAGAAGAGAGTATGAGCACATGAAAAGCTGACACATGCCTTGGCAGGGTACTGTCTCTGCTGCTGCAGTGGTCAGAGCTTGATGGGTGTGTGGGAGAAAAAGGGAGAGGAAGGGAGGGAAGAAGGGCTCGACCTCTCACAGTAGGTGAGGAAGGAACAGATGAAGGGAGGAAGCAGGCTCTCTGATGGAGTATCTGGTTGCACTGTAGGGAGAATGATAAGAATCAGCAAAACCATGCAAGACCGTGTGTGAGAGAGTGAGAGAGGAGAGAGAAGGAGAAGACTGATTAAAGGACAGAGAAGACAAAAGAGATGAGAGAAGTACTGGAGAAAGGAGCTCGAACTTGAAACATGAAATCGAAGGGAGTCTTGGATCTGTGAACTCAATTAAATTAACCTTGTTAAATTGAACTCTTGAAAACCTTAAAAATCTCTCAGCAGCTAATTGTTTTTTCTTTTTATTCACCTTTACGTCAAAGAAAACTGTTTGCGAGTTGACAGGTGAAAAAGCAGCCCAGAGAAAGCGACAGTACCTGCACACCTAATTGTGCAAACTATTAACACAGACTTAATACTGCTCCTTACCTAAAGTCCAATAAAAGTAAGCAGCTTATTTGCAAAACAAACATCCTTCTCCTCCCCAAATGAAAACATTAAACACACTTTCTTGTGCAGACTGCAACCTGAAATGCAGTAATATCCACAGTTAACAAATATTTCAGTGTTAATGGACATGCTTATGGTTGCAATAGTTTGTGACTCATGTTACAGATGGACTATGACTCATTGTTTTTGAAAAATTATCTATCATGTAGGTCTGTTTGCATGTGGGCCACCATACATACATATGTGGGTCATATTAAAGGAAAAACATGAACCCTTGACCCTTATAGTGAGGGGATCCATTGGATCTGTTATACTTTGGAGGATTTTGCTGGCATTGTTGGGATCCACTTGTTCTCTTGGCAGGAAGGGTCACAGCAAATCAATGAATAGTTTAAGGCGTATAACAGTGATGTAAATCATCTGCTTTGGCCTTTGGAGTCACCAGATCCTAACTAGTCTAAACACCTATGGGAGGTTCTGCATTAAGCTAGGGAACGCTTTGGGGTCCCTTTGAAAAAGCTGAAGGAGGTGGGTGGGGAGAGGGAGATGTGGGTGTTTCTGCTTAGACTGCTGCTCCATGACCCAGACCCAGATAAGCGGCAGAAGACTTTTTATAGATGAAAGATGACACAATAAAAGACAACAGTTTTGCAAACAAAGAAAATAAAATTCAGCGCCAGAAACTTAGGATGCCCATCTGCCGGTATAACTGCTGCTGCAGCTTACATTTACGAACCAGGCAATCAGAGTGCAGCGTTAAATGATGCTGATGAACTCGACACCAGCACTTGTAAGAAAAAGAAGCAAAACAGACTCACACAGAGTAGATGCAAAAACAGAATGTGTGTTAATTCTGTGATGCCTACTCCAGCTGTTATCATGACTGCAACAAGGAGAGCGTAGCAGGGAAACAAACAGCCGTGCGTCATAGATCATGGTTTTGCAATTATTATCATCAAACAGTCTGTGTGCATCAAAGTTGAAGTCCTTCCCAAGTTAGAGTTCCAGAAAATTGATTCCCAGGCACACTGAAGGTGTTTTTCCTTGAATTTGTCACTCCTCTATATATGACTTCGTTAGGAGATGTTTTCACAAAATGTCCTCGCATTTTTAAATGTGCTTTTCATCAACACTGTATACAGTATGTGCTGGATAATAGTGTGGTATTATTGTATGGATGCTCAGATTAAGTTCACCTCATTCTTTAGTGTATTTTCACAAAGTTAAAGAGTGAAAAGTAAAGAACAAAGACAACACACACACTGTAGCAGGAGACATGACACAGACACTTTAATCCCACTGCTTGCAGCACATACCTAACAATACACATTTAAATTTATGCAAACCATGCATATACATATAAAAACATGGTATACACAGATTCACAATCACATCCAATTATCCAAATCACAGCCTTCTTGTAGGTAAAGAGATGCTCGCTGAGGCAATTTGGTGCTTCATAAATGTGCATAATGACCTCAAGTGGCCCTTAAAGAGCTAAACAAGTCAAATTTGTTTTATTAAATGAAAAAAATTTGCTAAAGCTATTGTCAAAAGCCTTAGAAATATAAGGTGATGTAAGGTAGCGTTAACTAGCAGTTCATTTGGATTTATTGCTGAAAAAATGTTTTTGTTAACTAATCTGAAAGCCATGCTTCATTAATGAATCTTCTTCTTTCACAAGCACATCAAGATGCCAACTCAAGCTCAGACAAACACAAGCGAAGAGAAACTAACAAGCTCAACAATATTCCTGCAGATCACTTTCAGCAGCTTAATCAGATGTTTTGCCTCGAGCTTTGAGTTAAATCAACAGCTCTCTGCTTACATCCATGCTGCTGTAAGAGCAAAGCTCCATCCCACTTGAAATGTCGCAGACTCGTTTCCTTACAAAGTTTAATTATATGCAGACCATCTGTGGTTTTCACATAGTCTGCATACGCTTAATGCAAGTTCAATTTGTTTAATTTACATAAAAACACATCACCACACATTGACTGCAGAGTAGAATTTAACAAGATACAAGAGTTTCTGTCATTATTACTCTGGTACTTGATGGGGGGAAAAAAGTGCCAGCTCTCAACCTTCTGAGAAATCAAGACACTTGAGTTTTACAGTTAATGAGAGTGCGGTATCCAACCTTATATCACTTTTCATTAAAGGGGAACCTATTATGCTCATTTCTAACTACATATTTTCATCCGGGGAGTCTACTAGAGTAGCTCTGCATGATTCACAAGTTAAAATAATCTTTATGTAATCTTATACTGGGAGTTCAGTTCATCCACTGCTTTAGCTTTTTTCACCCTCACTTTAAGCCAGCTTTCTTCTGATTGGCTGCCCCTGGTAAACTGAAGGTTTAACAGCATTCCTAATATGGTCATCTCAATGAACATATTATGAATGTCCTCTCTTTTTGGCAACATACAGAGCAAAAATTAGGGGAAAAAACTGTCTAACGGAGCATTTGCAGCACTCTGAAGCCTGAGCATTAGACTCACAGTGATTACTTTTATGGACATTGAATCTTTGGGCATGTTTATTATGAATATCACCATTTGTAACAGAGTATATATGGAAAAGCATAATAGGTCCTCTATAATGACCAACAATCCTCTTATAAAAGAGACAAAATGTGTTATTAAACTTAATGTTATTTGGGTTCATAGATAACTCTTAACAGACAGACGTCTGTGTTTGCTGTCAGAATTTACATGATCTGACTTTAGTGAACATCAGCTTCATTAAATATTGCCTGTTTCTTGCCCTTTTGCATTTGTTTAACATTTTTAAGGGGTTATGTCAGGTGTCCAGTGCAGTTTTCTCCTAAGTATTCTCCTTTATAGACCAAAAATCCTCTGAAACCTTCGTTTTAGCCTTTTCAGCTCATTGCAGAAAAGTGACATTTAAGTTAATTAGACTGACTTTATAGTCAAAAGCAGTAGCTTGCTTTTCGCTTTGCTTTTAATGCGTGTAACTACTTTTCTTCTTTGTGACTCTGTCTCCAAAGTAGACATGATCTGCTCAGCTCCATGTTATTTTTAATCTTCTTTTTTTAAGAAGCCCCATGAACTAAATCACAAAATCAAAAAGTCCTTTGTGCCCATTCCTGTTTGCATTTCCACCACGACTGAAAAACTGTGAAAATCAACTTAATTAGACTGATAGCAGATGAAAAAGCAACAGGTTTTCAACAGTTTTCCCCCAGTGGGTATCTGACGAGACCGAGACACAGCGGCATCACACTGAGAACGCCTGTCTCCACGGTAGGAGGTGATTGGGTCCTCTTTCTTGTTAGTTACCAAATAAAAGTTAAGTTTTGTTTTTCTTTGGCATGTTTGTCAGCTGTGTTTGTCAGGCGCTTGTAACTCAGCCCCAGTAGTTTTCCACCATTTTAAAACAAAAAACAAGTTCAAGCAGGTTTCTTATTAGAGGCATTAAGTTACATTGTCAGACTTTAAACTTCTTCGATGTGTAAACTGAACCCAAGGCAGGATTACAAACAGAGCAAAATAAGCAAATGCTCAGGGACCCACAACTCCAGGGGGACTCATAAGTCTGTCATCGATGATCGGTCCTGCATCCTTCATGTTTGGCTCCAGTCAATGAGAGGGACTCAAAGACTAGGACCATACTGTGTTAGTTTAGCTTCTTTCCATCAGTGTGTCATGTAATTAACAAACAGAAAATCCGGGGAATGAACTGTAAGACAGCGACTAAATATTTTCAGTGTGAATATATATATATCTTTAGTAGTTAACGAATCGCTGAGGGCCGATCATTATTCATAGAAAATTTTAAGACTTTTTTTTTTTCTCTGCCCAGTAGATGATGAGTTCGTTGTCAAAGAAAAAAATGCTAGCATTTAATTACCTTTGAGAAATCAGTGAATTATTTTAGCTTTGGAAGTTTCAGCTTTGGACTGGTGATCAAGCTGAGCACTCAAAGCGCTTTTTACTACAAGCCACAGTTACCCATTCACACACACATTCATACAGCGCTTTAGATGCCTTTTTTAATGCTTTTTAATAACTAGCACACACTCACTCTGTTGGATGCCCAAGGGCACACACATGTGAACCCTGGAGAAGCCCCTCTGATTTGTAGATGAGTCTCCCAACTCCTGAGCCACAGCCACCTGTGGCGCCACAACTTTGGAGGTGTCTGGGTACTTGAAAAAAAAAAATTAAACTAGTACAGTTGTGGTCAGAATATCTGCCACAAGGCCTCATATGAGACCAATCCAGCCATTACTGAGCCAAACAAACTATATCTCTTTAACACTCACACTGTGAAACACAGTATGTCCTGTATTTTATCATAATTTACTGTAAGATCATCAGACTTTGTGCTTTTATGTCCCTTAATGTTGTTAAATGTGTCCAGTTTTTCATTTATGAACAGCAGCTTTATCCATGCATCAGTTTTTTAACTGCTTATCCCATTTAGGGGTGCAGGAGGGCTGGAGTCTATTCCAACTATCATAGGGCGAGAGGTGGGGTATACCTTGGACAGGGCACAACATTTTTTTCTGGCTCAGTTCTACATTCTTTCATCTCCTTTTTTTTAATCCATTCTAGTCACTCACACTTGCTGTCTCTTCATCTTCATTCACAGAAATAACAACTACAGCACTTCCCACCACCCCGCTCGCATCCACACTTCCCATGACCACGTTTGGTGCAACCACCACAGCACCAATCACCATCCCCGGGACGACACCAATTATAGAGTGTGAAGAAGGACGAGTGGACTGCATCAGTGAAACCGAGACGCCTGAATACGATGACCTAACGATGGGTAAACCACAGAAACTCAGTTCCTTTTATTTTGCTTTCACTGCCCTTCTTCTCTGCATGTGTAGCACTCGCCAAATTAAAATGCAAAGCAATAAAAGGTAAAAGGATTAACTGTGAGAATAAAAGCCTTTCTTCTTTTCTTCCTTTAATGTTATCGATTTAATTTCTGCTATAATGAAGCCCAGTCGGAATTAGATCATGAGAAATTCTCCCTTATCTTCCCACTAGCTGCTATAGTTTTGACTGAACTTGGTCTTTTTCTGTTCAGCTTTATTTATTTATTTGCTTTTCTTTAGCAGTGTGTGACTATCCTTGTTTCCAATTCTCCTTTATCTTCTCTTTTATTGTCAGCTACATTAAGCATTAGGCCTGTTTTCTAGGCTTTTAAAACCTTAAAAAAAAATCTAAAAACTGAAAACTAAAGTGATCAGCTTGAATGCCTGGTATATGGTGTGTTTGTGCTGGCATCTGTGTGGGTGGGAAAACCCTCTCTGACCTTTGACCCTAAACTGACTGTCCCATCTGTCTTTAGCAGGAGGCACTACGTCCACCAACCCCATTGTGGAGTTCATGCCAGGTGAGTATTTCCGCCACAATCTGCTCCCGTTTTCTCTGTAAAATGTGTCTCATTTAAAGCAAAGATGAACCATTTTACAGGCAGCTGTAGATATGAAAGTGCTGCTCAGGGTTTGCCATATTGGTGCATTAATTCAACCGATGGACCGATTATTCAGTGTCACCAACAGCACTGACCACGGTCACAAAGAACAATGAAACTGACCTCCATTAGAGTTAATAGCTTTTTCATGGTCCCACTTCACAAATGAACCTGACACTGCTGAACCCTGACACTAGTGGACTGCAGAGAGAGAGAATATATAGATGTGCTATTAGGTTATATATTTACATAGAGAGAGAGAGCAAGATTTTTTTCATCAGTGTTTTTCATCTTTGATGCCAGACCGCTATAGTCAAAAGAAGATTATTTCCCTGTGTAGTAATTTGCACAGAACAGATCACAGTGCCTTGAAGATGCACAACACCTGTAGGCAGGCTTAAATGGTGTGCCACATCTGCCAGCTAGATGCAACTCAGCTGATCAGAAGGGTACCAGCTGAGCTTGTCCTTGTAGCCTGCCTTAACTAGCACTATGCTCAGTTTTAAATGTAACAAATCAGTCAACTCTCAAAAGGCTCTTAACAACCAAAAAAGATCAGTCAAATTTAAAATGATAAAAAGCTATTTATGGCTCTGTAGTTATCTTACATCCAGCAATCTCGACCTCAAATTTTCTCTAGATGAACTTAGCAGCCCTTTTGGAAACCAGGCAGTTAGTCTCTGTCTAAATGAATGAAGAGAGATCCTTGACTTTAATTTCAACCAGCAGTGAGACTTTGCCACAAACTATGATTTAAAAAAGCTTATTTTCCTGCTACTTATACTTCTACTACGCATGTTCAAAGTTACAGAATATTACAGCTTCAATTCAGAGTGCCGACAGGTTTGGTGTCTCTTGCTCATCCCAGGAGAGCGCTGCGTAAATGCTAATAATTATTCATGTTATGATAGGACAGCCGGGATAGGCTCCAGCCCCCACAACCATGAATTGGATAAGCGGAAGAACATAATACAGTAATCCTAGAAAGACTAAAAAAATACACTTACCTATATCTTTACTATGACTATAACAAGTAGAGAGAGACACCCCTGTCCACTCATAGTTGC
>VUQS01036217.1:0-19034 GCA_015108495.1 Heterochromis multidens
GACAATGACCCAAAACATACAGCCAAAGCAACCCAGGAGTTTATTAAAGCAAAGAAGTGGAATATTCTTGAATAGCCAAGTCAGTCACCTGATCTTAACCCAATTGAGCATGCATTTCACTTGTTGAAGACTAAACTTCGGTCAGAAAGGCCCACAAACAAACAGCAACTGAAAGCCGCTGCAGTAAAGGCCTGGCAGAGCATTAAAAAGGAGGAAACACAGCATCTGATGATGTCCATGAGTTCAAGACTTCAGGCGGTCATTGCCAGCAAAGGGTTTTCAACCAAGTATTAGAAATGAACATTTTATTTCCAGTTATTTAATTTGTTCAATTACTTTTGAGCCCATGAAATTAAGGGATTGTGTTTAAAAAAAAATGCTTTAGTTCCTCACATTTTTATGCAATCTTTTTGTTCAACCCACTGAATTAAAGCTGAAAGTCTGCACTTCAACTGCATCTGCATCTGAGTTGTTTAATTTAAAATTCATTGTGGTAATGTACAGAACCAAAATTAGAAAAAGTTGTCTCTGTCCAAATATTTATGGACCTAACTGTATTTCACATGACTGCAAAGAATTATCTGTGGTGCATACTGGTACACCATACGTATGACAGTGTTTTCACATGAGGAGGCAAGCGCTGTGCTCTGAACCCCATTATTTCTAATGACTTATGGCTGTGCAACGACGGTCTGTTGTGGCCTGACAAATGTCTGTTTTCCTGAGACAACAGGAGGAAAACTCTTTTTTGGAAACTGGTTTCCAAGTCACACAGCTTGTTGTAGGTCGGTGATAAATGTCAACAGGTTTGATTAGTTAAGTCTTCCTCTCAATAGTTCAAAAAAATTATTAAAGTTCATGATGTAATGAAGCAAAGAGGTACAGAAAACCACCAGCTGGAGGTTTTGAAAGCTCCACCTATTTCACTCCATCCATCAAAGCTGTGAAGGGCCCATTAATTCTGAAAGATATATATACTAGTTTTGGAGCAACATATGTTGCCAGTCTGCCAAAATCTTTTTGAGGAAGACCTTGCATATTTCAGCAAAACAGTGCCAAACTACATTCTATGTATTATATCCTGCTATTCAAACCCATCATGCAGTGAAAACATCCATTGTGCTGCTCCATGAAGAAAACTCAAGAACCAGAAAACATTTCACTTTAAAAAGTACACCAGTTGGACCCTTTAGTCCCAAAATGCTTCAAGTTTTCATCATTAAATGAAGAGCTGATGCAGCTCAGTGGTAAACGTGCTCCATCCCAACATGTCTGAAACATCTGTCAGCGGCACCACATTCATAGTATTTAAAAAAAAAAAATAGTTACATTTTTCAGTTTTTACATTCACGTGTCTGTAAAACTTTATCAGCTAAAGATTTACATGCATTTACATACACTGTGTGATTTTTGCTCTACCCCCCTCCCCTCAACCCCAACTGGTTGCTCCCTGAGCCTAGTTCTGCCGGAGGTTCCTTCCTATTAAAAGGGAGTTTTTCCTTCCCGCTGTCGCCAAGTGCTTGCTCATAGTGGGTCGTCTGATTGTTGGGATTTTCTCTCTATTATTGCAGGGTCTTTACCTTACAATATAAAGTTTCTTGAGGCAACAGTTTCTGTGATTTAGTGCATTCAGTTCAATTCAATTTTATTTATATAAAATAAAATTGAATTGAATTGTATGCACTAAATGTTTGGCCAATGAATCAATTCTGTTTTTATTTCCATTCTACACAGTGTCCAGACTGCCTTTGGAAACAGGGCTGTCAATTTATACAACATTCACATTCTGAAATTCACTTAATACTTGTTGATATTTTATATGACTAAAACTATTTGAGTTGGGGATTTTTTTGCTCCCTGACTAGAAATGTCTATGTATGGCACATATCTAGCTTTGTTACATTGCTTGTTTTTGTCCTTATCAGAAACAGCCAAAAAGTTTTAAGTTGTTTTCTTTTAATTAGTGCTTGTCTGAAACGCAGCTGACAGTGTTTCCAATATCTTCTCACCTTGGCCTCAAACTTTCTTCTTTCTATTTTTGTTTTCCCTGAAAACTGAGCTAATGTCAATAAAATGGATCTGCCAGGCCTCAGTTTGTCTCTCCAGGGGAACATGTCACAGTCTATTTGCTGTGTGTGACTAGGTGCCATTAGCATCAAACCAAGCAAAACTATGGCATGCACTTATGGTGAGACTCAATTTATTAATAAAGGATAATAAATGTTAGGTGCATAAAAGTAAAACTTGTTCCAAACTTTCATATTTACATTATTTATAATAATCTCCTACAAATATATATAATAAAAAATATGGTCATAGAGGCACTTCCCTCACATTATGCCATAATTTGGCATTATAGTCTATTATAGTCTATCTACTTCATGGCACTTTTAAAAAAGTGGGAAAAAAGTTTACTTTTAAGTTTAGGCTTTTGATCTTTTTGACCAGATCTTTTTGTATGTTACTTATGATTAGACCTGTCAATACTATTAGACCTGTATGTTACTTCCTCAGAAGGAATAGAAACCCTGTTTATAATGTGACAGTATGAGCATATCCACCCACATACAATAAAATAAACTAAACTGTTTTAGACCAGAGTAATTAAACTGGAGGTTAATGGCAGTCTTCAACACAAACAATGTGAGATTGCATGTTAGACTGTAATCTGCACCCACAGAGTGACTAAATACAAGTGTGGTGTGAAGCACAGAGAAGTTTGTTTTTAATTACCCAAATCGAGTTCATGCAAATCAAATTTGTCAGCATATTACACATGATGGAACAATTAACTGCTGAGGTGCCAGGTGAAAATGTAGGAAAAACACAAACCCTTTAACAGTCCTGCAGTGTGGAGGATGAGGATAACATATTGATAATGATACAGGCAATTTTTACCCGAAGCCATTGTTTTTCGGTCAGCGTGTCACTGTAGTCCACGTCCCGACGACAGCGAGATCCTCGACCAAACATCTTCTCTTCCTCCTCTTCATAGGTGAGGCGCTCCACTTCAGCATCATCTTTGATGATCCAAGAGGGCAGCTCGTCCTCCTCCATTAGGCGAGGCTTACGCTTTGGGTTCCTGGCATCCTCCCTGCGACGGTCCATGTCCATGCGCTTAGAGGGGAAGAATAAGAAAATCACATCAGGTCACAGTGGAATGACGCAACTCTGACATGCTTTAGGCATACCACACAAATGGTTTTAGACTACGCTGGATCTAACAATTCAACTAAAAGGTTAATGGCAATTCAACTATAGCATCAGTATCAGAATTTTTTGTTGCACAAGATGTCACCACCTCACTAGATGGATGTATTATTCATCATCAGGCCATCCGTCCATCCATTTTGTGCTTATCTGGGTCGTGGGCCATGCCCTCTACCCAGCTACCTCCATGAGGTGTTTAAACCAGCTGAGAGACATAATCTCTCCAACGTTTCCTGATCATCCTAATTAGACGCCTGACCCACCTTGACAGGCTCCTTTTTATGTGGATGAGCAGAGGTTCTACTTTGAGTCTCTCCCAGGTGACTGAGCTCCTCACCTCATCGCTAAGGGAGAGCACAGACACTCTATGGAGGAAGCTCATTTCTGCTGCTTTTGTCTGCAAACTTATTCTTTTGGTCACCAGTAACTTAGATCGACTAGTACAGCCCCAGCCTTTCTTTCAAGTTCAGCTCTTGTTTTAACACAACAAATCAGATCAGATTACAGTTTGTGCATTACAGCAGGATGGGACACTAATCTGTCTGTCAATCTCCTGCTCCACTCTTTCCTCACTTTTGAACAAGAACCCAAGATCGTTAAACTCCTCCATTTGGAGCAACTACGCCCCAACCCAGAGTAAGCACGCCACCCTCTTCCACCCTTCTAATTCTCCTCCCAGCGCCTGCAGGGCAGAGTGTGAAGTGGCATATTGTGCTTTAATTACAATCAATACAGCTTGGTGTTCATATTCTTTCATTTATACTGTGATACAGAGTTACAGTGGGCTAATAAATCTAGGGTTCAGACCCACATGACTCATGTTGTGTCACTGAATGGAAGAGACTACTGCTGTGTAATTACCATGTTTATGTACTTTCATTCACTGTGATGGATATCTGGGGTCACAGTGAGCAATGGGCTTGTGGTGCAGATAACTTGTTAGGTATATATTACCAAAAAAAAGAAGACAACAGAGCCAAACTGCCAATCATACACCTTATGGTTTCTGTAGCTGCTGAGGCCCTTAAATGTGGTTACACTTAAGGGCCTCAGCAGCTACAGGAGGCATGAGTCAACTACAACATAGGGTTTTTATCTATACCATAACCTCTCAACACATAACTGATATTTATATGATCTCACATCCTATTAACTTAGACCTAGCCAATTCAAGTTGAAGGAATATGCAGAAATAAACACATTATAAAGAGGAGACATGGCATTTGACAAATTCCAAAGAAATCTATGGGAGATTGTGAAACACCAAAGATGGTGGCTGTCCCACCCCTGCCACCGCAGCAGAGGTTCGAGGTTTTAAATGTGTGGTGGCAGGCATAACCACTCGTTGCTGTCTAAATCTTGGGTTATCAGATGTAGGCAAGTGTCCTTATTGTTGTTCTTGGCTAACTATATCTATAATCCATAAACCCCCTATACATATCCGTTGTAAAACGGAGAGATACAGAAAATCATTCGCACCCACAGCCATCAGGCTTTACAATTTCAATACAAATAGCAGATGAGCTGTCAGACAAATGAATTTCCCTCTGGGATCAATAAAGTTATTCTTATTCTTATTCTTAATCTTATAACTTGAATTAGCAAAGCATTTGTTCACTGCTGTATTGGGATCAACCAGAGACGCTGAGCACTCTGGACTGAGCTCTTAATGAACCTGTAATTCAGTTCAGTTTAATTCAATTTAATTTATACAGCACCTCTTCTTAAAAGTGGAGAGAGAGTCTTACTCCTGAACACATACTGGGAGCTTGTTCTACAGGAGAGGGAAACTATCTGAAGTTCTTTGTCCTGTGACCATTGCAATAAAAATGACAGACCTCTACACATTTATTTAAACAGGGTTTTTTTGAAATAACTGCTCAAATAAACTCCAAGAACTATTTTAAAGAGGCTGAGCTTGTGTAGTAACAATAAAAAAAAAAAAAACATATATTAGAAATTTGATTTTGCTGACAAGCTGAGCCAACACAGATGACCATAAAGAGTTATAACATGTACTGTGAATGACTCCAGATTCACACTCTCTGCATCAATTGGACTTAAATTAATTTATCATGCAAAAGGCTGCATCTGGCAGGGGACAGGCTTTATTAAATCTGAAGGTGAAATTTAACCACACAAATGCCCTTGACATGACAACCTAAAATCATTTTGTCTTACAGATGTGAAAGAACCAGCTGTCAGTTTCTCTATTTTGGGTGAATTAATATTTTAAGACCTGTCATTTCCAAAGTTTTACATTAAAATTCCCAACTCAGTCGCACAAAGATGTTTCATTATCTCACCATGAAGAGCTCAAATTCATCTTCATTGCGGGCTATCATCTGGTTAAGAGTTTCATCATCGGGCACCTCATCTTCCTCCTAAAATTGCAAAGGAGAAAAGTATCAGCAGACAGTCTTCTCCACAAGTGAAACAGAATCATATGTTCAGTTCAAAACAAATCAGTGGAGTACAGATTTTAATCAACTGCCAAATAAAAAGACTATATTACAAAACCCTGGAATATTAAAAGTAAAGGATGGATAACTCATATAAAAGGAATCATCTGAGCCTGCAGTAATTCTATTAAAACCATGCATAATTTAACTGGAGAGTAAATGTTCAGCCAAGATTCACATAAAAAAATATAATACCTCATCTGATTCCCCAAATTATGGTGCCTTTGAGACAAACAAAAAAAATATGTAAATTAACTACAACTTACTAATTCTGATCTTACCTCATTCTGCTCCTCGTGTTCTAAGATGGCCTGGAGAAAGACGCGGCGCTCGTGGCTCGAGGACTTCTGGTCAAACATACCGGCCTGGATGACCTTCTGATCCACGTTCAGTTTGTATTTGGCAGCTGCCAAGATTTTCTCTTCGACACTGTTGACAGTGCAGAGACGAAGCACGCGCACCTCGTTCTGCTGACCGATGCGGTGAGCCCGGTCCTGAGCCTGAAGGTCCTATAATTAGCAGATGGAATAAAAAGGTTTCAGATGTGTCATAATACAAGAGGCAATCTGTCTTTTTACAAGCAAATTAAATATCCCAAGACTACCAGAAAACTGAGGTCCCTAGGTGAACCTGGCACTGTTACTACAGTTAAAGACACCACTAAAGCTTTCTTTGTTACATCAAAATTAAGATGTCAATAAAGTCAACAAGTTGCCATGACTGCTGCAAAATGCAGTCATGCAAAATGTCCTTTTTCTTGTTTTTCATTAAGGCAGAAAAAACTGGAAACAAATCCTACTCAACCAGTCAGACTAGATGAATGATTCTCATTCACTCGGCCTGACAGTCAGTCTGACAGCACTATCTCGTCTGCCACTTCACCGTGTTCCAACTGACTTAACACTAACTACTGAAAACATTGGAAAAACTAAAAAGTGATGGTTGGGCCAAATTACTGTCAGAGACTCAACATATTGTGTCACTGTCACTTATCAAGTTAGCGGGGTAGCAGTAAGATATAAATGAGCCCAGGCACAGTTCATCTGATTTGCATATCAGTGGAAACTTTTTGGAAGTGCAAGCAGTCATCCTGCCACAGAAAGCAAAGGAAAATAATTTATTAAATAATCGAGTCAAGGAAAAAACTTCCTTGACTCAATTATTTCTGCACAAACTATACAGTATATATAAATTTGAGATTTGATGAGCTCATTCACTCATGGCTGGCTGCTTCAAGCATATCACACTGGACTAGAGCAAATTAAAGCTGGAAAAAAGTTATTTTAATTTACATTAACGGTGGCTAAGAGAGCTATGTCTCAAATGGAAGAACCAAAGACACACTAGAGCATAACACATGCATGAAAATGACCACTTTGTGGTCATTACTGTATTATACCTTCTTTTTTATTTCTTTGTTTGTTTGTAAATATTTATTAATGTGTCTTGATTGTGTCAATTTATTTCCCCTTTTGATCCACTTACAATTGCAAAATTGCGAGGCTGATAAGAGTTTGTGTCTGCTGGCCTTTTTCCACTCAGAGCGCCCATGAGCTCATTTTCAGATCCCTTCGGTTGTTGCTAGGCTACAGAACCATCTTGTTTGTTGTCTGTGTAGGTTCTCAGTCATCCAGGACATGGTAATCTAAGAGTTTGAAAGAAGGCAACTGGACTTCTTTAAGTTGTTTGAAGACGTTTCATCTTTCATCCAAAAGGCTTCTTCAGTTCTAAAAACACATGGTGGGGAGTCCCATGATCAATAGTGGGTTAACGACCACCTCTCAAGAGACAACCCCCACTAGGGTTTAAATACCTGGGACTCTCCACCATTTGTTTTTAGAACTGAAGAAGCCTTTTGGATGGAAGATGAAACGTCTTCAAACAACTTAAAGAAGTCCAGTTGCCTTCTTTCAAACTCTTAGACTATCTTGTTTGTTGTTAGATCATAAATAACTGGCTGATAGCAGCAACAGTTTCTACTCCACCATGGTTGACAGTAATGATATTGCACGCCTCCTTCCTAATTTTGAGTGGCTGCTTAGAGAATGCAGCAAATTCTGAAGCAGTCAGGGAAAAAAAAAAAGATCTTTATGGGATTTGTACAGAAAAAAGAAAATAGGCACAGCCAACACAAAAACAGATTAAATTGTTGCACTGTTTGCTTGTCTTCATCACCAGTGAATTCATTTAAATCTGCAGTTTTATGATTTCCTCACACATTGACTACCCTTTGAGCAATGTTCAGTTTTCAGCAGTGTTGCATTTCTTCCATTTTTTTTACAGCACAAAACACAATTTAACACTTAAAAAAAGAACGTAAATCTAGGTAAATGCATATTTAACAAAAGAACTTGAAATATGATAAACAACATACTGAGTACTTCTACAGTAACCCATCATGGACTGATGGATGTACCTGGTGTGGGTTCCAGTCACTGTCAAAGATGACAACAGTGTCGGCAGCCTGCAGGTTGAGGCCGAGGCCACCAGCTCTGGTACTCAGGAGGAAGATGAAGTACTGAGAGCCTTCCTCATTGAATTTCTTCAGCAGTGAAGCTCGGTCCTCGGACTTGGTGGTTCCTAATATATGAAATCTATTTTATTGTTGGAACTTCTATTTTAGCATCTCATACCATTCATTATTAAATGAATTCAAATTTGAATCAGTTTTCATTTATCAAGTGCAGCCTCGGATACATTAAAGACACAATACAGAGGAACCGAATAAACAGGGTAATGCAGGAACATCAAAATGAAGTGCGAGGATGACTAAATAATAAATTTTTAAAAAGGAAAATGCAGCTGCACAGAGAAGAGGCATTTTAGAGAGTGAGAGAGAGTGTGTATGAAAGGTATGCAAATAGCTTCAAATTTGCATGACACACCAAATAATAAATAACATAATTGCATTAACAGGCCTATTACAGTGCTCCAATTGTTTCTGAATTTGAGTGTTTGGAAACTTAATTCATATGCACTTTGCTCCATCTCACACATTTAGATCCAGATGTAGATGAAGGGTCAGATTTCAATCACCGTTATCTGTGGTGTATAAAATTACTTCTGCTTTCAAATCTAATTCCCAACTCTGATTCCTTTAATAAGTTCTGTTTCTGCTGGTGTAGGTGTTTTAACCTTTCGTGTAATAAGAAACATCATCATTTTGTAGTGCAAAGTTAACTTTGTAAAGTCTGTTTGAAGTTCTTCCTGTTGTTTTGCTCCAGCATGTGCAGTTTTCAATAAGCTAAAAATGTCACCTGTAAACTGCTCCTCATCTCAGACCAATTAAACCGTTTCAGAGGTGTCTTAAAAGGGCAAGCACTGGCCCTATTTCAGAAGGGTCAAAATGTGATGAAAACGCACCCACAAGTTTATGGGTCTGATTAAATTACACTAAGTAAGGAGGTTACATAACAGAGACTTCATTTGGTTTGCTGTGTGTTGTGCAGACAGTATAAATGCTGAGCATCAAAATGATTTCCTTGAATGTCTTTCTTTGGTGCAGACTAAAATAAAAATTGTTACAAATTTGACAGGAACTCTTCACCTCAAAGCAGTAAGACAAAAAAGCTTTCACTTCAGCCTTTCGTCAGCTAGAATTACTGCCTTTCAGTTGCATGTCTCTGCCAACCAGTCAAGTTGTAGCTTACATCCATGTCTGACCATGTGTGGTGAAGACTTTGACCATATAATATTTTACAATATACTATATTTGCAACAACTAAAACAAAAATTTGAGGCTTTTTGTCTATAAGCTCGTTTAGTTCCTGTTCACTGAGGATTATCTTGAAAGCAGCCTACAGGTGACTTACAGCCTTCAGAAAACAGGATTAATAGGAAGTGGAATGGCTATCCATAGATTCATTCTGGTTATTGTGTTGAATAATGGCAGGAAAGTGTTTCTGTAGAACATCATGAAGTCACCATGATGTTGACCTTTTCCTTTAGTCCAAGTGGACAAATTTAAAGAAATTCCCTCAAGGTATTCAAGAGATAGCACTGTGATCAGAGTGGGGTGGATGGACATCAAGAGCACAGACAGGTGGACGGACAGCCAGCCTGGAAGCGTAAAAAGCCTAAGACAAACTGAGTCACTGCAAGGTGGTGCGAAGCAGGACGAGCTGCACTTAGCCCAGTGTTCTTTAGTACAGGAGTGTGTAATGTACTTTAATGTCTAACGAAGGAAGACATAAAAGTATTGGACTTTTTTTAAGTTTGGCCAAACTATGACGCTCTTTCTGTTTGTGATGTTTTTGATGAAACGTCTCGTTTCCACTGCTGGGAAAAACAAATCTGCTGCTCTCACAAAGCAGTCAGGCTAAAATCAAGGAAACAGACTAATATGCTATGGAGTCACACATCCTACTGTGTTTCAATATGAGCCTCAGGAAATAAATAAATAAATCAATCAATGACAGCTCCTCAGTGAATTCAGGTCTCTGCTGCCAGACTCGGTGGCTAATAACCCTGTCTTTTGTTTGAGATGGCATGTGTGGGTATCATGCTGAATGGATGTGATAGGAATTCTCTGACACCCTGTTATTATTGTCACAAGTATGAGTTAACCCCAAATTACAAATGACAAATTTATCCTTTTAAAACATCAAATACATACATATAGATAAAGGGTTTACAATACATTAAAACTAAAATGAATCTAAATGTCTTGATGGCAAGACTGATAGGAAAAAAGTTTCTTTATACAGTATCTGTAGATTTGTTCCTTAAAAGTCAACGTTCAATTTAAATTTGGCTTAGATTACTGAGCAAACGTACTTATTCATGAGCAGGCAAAGCTAAATGCTCACTCTTATCTTGATTACAATTTTAGCTTCCGATGATTACTTAAACAAGATAATCAAGATAATTATGTGCTGCATTCTGTTTGGCAAAAATTTCTTGTTTCGCCTTTTCATTTACTTTTGCCCTTCATTAAATATGCTCCCCTTAAGACTGCAGCCTTTAGTTCAGTTCACATTTATTTAATAATTTATTTTTTAGCTGAATTAAAAACAAATTGAATTAAAGTTCAAGGAAACCCACTTAATTAAAAAAGTTTTTTTTAAGTTTAATAAATCCACAATTTTTCCAAAGTCTGTGAATTGTAATTGTAAATTGTATTGAATAATAATTTCATTATTGCCCAAAATACACTGCTCAAAAAAACCTTAAGGGATCACTCGATCATCATGGTGTAACAGCAAGTGAAACTTCAATTTAACCAAACTACATGGACATCATTCTGTTCAGTTAAACCATCATGAATCCATTTCACATGCTTTGGTGTGAATGAAAGTGACAACAGGACTGCACTGGAGAGGCAAAAACAAGACAGAGGGGAGGGTTTAGCAGATAGTGCCCACAGACCATTGCTCTCTCCTTATCCCTCGTTACTGATTTTTCTCTAGTTTTGCTTTTTCAGAATCAGAATCAGAATACTTTATTAATCCCAGAGGAAATTATGTGCCATGTATTTTTGCCAGTGTTCCTGCCACTGCTGGTAGCATGAGATGATACCTGCAGCCTATTTAAGTTGCACGGGTAGTCCAACTCCTCCAGGGTGGCAAATCGATATGTGCTGTCCTATGAAGGTCTGCTGTGTCTCTCCAGAATATGGAGAAGATACCAGGAGACAGACTGTTACATAAGGAGAGTTGGGCAGGGCATCAACCCAGCAGCAGGAATGGTATCTGCTCCTTTGTGTGAGCAGGAACAGGAGGAGCAAACTAGCCCTACAAAATGACCTCCAGCATGCTACTCGTGCACGTTTCTGACCAAACTGCCAGAAACTGATTCCATGAGGGTTCCATGAGGTTCTAGAGTCCTTTAGTGGGACAAGCATCTACACTGAGCATGTGACAGACATGAAAGAGTCTGGAGACACTGTAGCATGACCTACATTCACCCTCATGTTTCCCAGACTTGAGTCCAATCGAGAACCTCTGGGATGTTATGCATCAGTGCATCTGAACCTGCCAAAAAGCACCAAAAACTATCCAGTGGATCACTAATGCCTCAATCCAGATCTGGGAGGAGATCCCCAGGACACCATAAGCTGTCTCATCAGGACCACGTCCAGACGTTGTTGAGAGTGCATAAAGGCACGTGGGAGCCATTCAGACCACTGAGCAACATTATGACAAAAGTTTGATCAACCTGAGATTTCAACTTTTAACCGTGACGCTTGGTGTGATTTTGAATCCAGTCCTCTAAGAGTTGATGATTTTGGTTTCCACTGACTGTTGTTACATCATTTTGTTCTCAATTAATTATACAATGAGCATCAGTACAGATTTTCAACTTGAATATTCGTTCATCGAGATCCCATGGGAGATTTAAGTGTTCCCTTCCTTTTCTTGAGCAGTGTAATAATCTAGCAGCCTCATCAGTCTCAAAATAACAGTCACTGCAAGGTGCTTTACATTTTAGATAAAGGTAAATATATATATAGGTAAAGACACTTCAATATTAGAGAGAAAACACCAACAGTCCAATGATCCCCTAATAAAACATTAATTCAATTCAATTCAATTTTATTTATCTAGCACCAAATCACAACAACAATCGCCTCAAGGCTAAAGTGGAAAACTTCATCACATTTTGACCCTTCTTATAAAAAACTTTTGTTTTCTTTAGCTTATTTCAGGGCTTTAAAATATGCTGATCCTGCCTTAATTCCAATCCACAGACTCAGCTCGGACACCTCAAACAGATGTGTGTATGAGCTTACCATCAAGGCGTAAGTACTGAAAGTTGCGGTAGCTGAAATAGTCCTCCATGATTGTCATAAGAGTGGTCATCTGGCAGAACAGCAGGACTCTGTGGTTGGTGGCCTGGAGCTTCGGTAGGATGCGATCTAGGAGCTCAAACTTCCCAGATGCTCTATACAGATCAAGCCTGAGTGGAGATGATAAAAACCAAAAATGGATCATAAACTATCATTAACAGAGTGACACTTAAAGCCTCTGTGGCATCTAATGTGACAGCAGTTAATGGTCTAAAATTGGCCAATAAAGGCCTGACCCAGTGTTTTCTCTCCTCTGGTGAACATCGACTGAGGCAGCTCTGGGTTTTTATGTAATCGCTGTGAAAACCTGTTCCCTAAAACCTGGAAGAACATTATGAAAAGTCACTACTATTTCTGATGGTGAGGAAAATCTGTCCTATACCTCCTGGAACTTGGAACTGGAAAACAATTTTAATTTCTCTGTTTCTGAAGCAGGACTAAGTGTAATTTGTTTATGGAAATATATGGTTTATTAAACAGCTCCAGTGGGTAATATGACAATAGACAGACTATAGATGGATATTTTGATTAACCCTTTCAGTATATTAACAAGACTTTGATATTAAAAAGCTGTGTGGCTCTAACGCTTTACTCTTCAATCATTACTCACTGACAGTCAGCAGGACAAACACTGACTGTGTAGGAAGGTGTAAAAGTTTTTCACATTTCAGTTATAAAATAATCAAGATAAACACTATTTTACATCAAGAGTCTTATCACAAAATCACATAAAACTCAAAATGTGATTTATGTGTCAATGTACTAAAATATATATCAGTGAAACATCTTGTTCCCTTAAAGAACATGTCACCAAACAGAGGAGCTCCATTAAGAGAAACACCTCCACCAGCCCTGTGGCCAGAAAAACGAAAACCATCACATCACATCCTTATTTTTATTTTATTATATTTTTTTGAACAGGCATAGAGGCGGTTAAACCCAAACAAAGACATGGTGATGAAATTCTTTGTGAAAAAACAGGGAATCATTTTGCATTTTCTACTGTTTACTAAAAGCTTTCTGCTGCTTCCAGCGGGTATGAACAAGGGTTTTTATTATTTATCATGTTTTATTTGCATGATGTATCTTTTATTAACCATCTTATATAATGTTTGTTGAAACATAAGTTTTTTATTTTGTTTTTTTAAACTAAAAAGGCTTTTCTTTTTATCTTGAACTATTTTTAGGTCAAGATAAACGTCTGTGTGACATCAGGTGAACCTTGGAAATAGGTTGTACCAGAAACCTCCTCTGTCTCCACAAAAATTCTGAGTAAATAATGATTTTTATTACAAAAACAGACATGCTTTGTAATAAAAATCATGCAACAAAATTCCAAATAAACTACATACATTTTTACAGATTGGCGCAAAAGGTGTTTGTGTGTGCGTGTGTGAGATAAAGTTTGGCCAAAACCAAACTGGATGTCACACTTTTCTGAGTGCTCTAAATGACAAAGAGGAACAAAGAAATCGTCCTGCCTGAAGCAGCATCAGGCAGAGAGCTCAAAACTTTTACTTCCTTAAAGATAGAGGTCTAACACCACCAACTCAAACCTCTCATTCCAACACACTGCACATCCCTTCCATTAAACCTGTGATGTCTTTCAAGTTGAGTTGACATGTCCTGTTCCTGCGAACACAGCTGGCTGTTTCTGGTATGTTCTAAAGCAAAGCTGCATTTTGTGATCTAAATGTAGGACAATTTTCACATGTCTGGCTTGAGGTGAACTGCTGCTGTGAATAATTGCTATCTGGTGCCAATTAGTGCCAAGTACAGCACAGATGTAGCAATTATCTGACACGCTGGCTTTAAACGTGTGAAGCAGATCGTCCTGTATGGGGTGTTAAATTACTATACCCAAATACAAACTGTTAAGCTCTGTGTCACTGAACTGATGTAAACTGATGTAAACAATATTAATCATTTGCTTTCATGTGTGTATTTTTCATCATTAATAGAGCTGAGATTAAAATTGGTTTTCTATAAGCAAACTGCCATGGCAGGAAGTTCACAATATTGGGGGAAAATATAGCTCCAACTAAACGCAGCTGTTAAAATTTTCTACTTTTTAAAGAAAATCATAAAACGCTACAAAGGTTGTGTTTACATTTATTATATTAAGTACTTAACCATATCTGACCATCAGTATGAGCTGAAATCCCTGTTAAAATTTTACTCTGCAGTAAACTATCTACAGTATTCCTTTAAATCAGCATAAAAAGTTTTATTGGCCATTATATTATCAACAGTCACTTCCCATACGTTTTCACTTTGGATGATGAAAATACAGTAAAATGAGATCTCTAACAGTAAAAGATACAAGCCTTTTTACTGTAAGACTTACCCACTGATGATGCCGTTTGGATAGCCCAAGTGCTCAGCAAATGATTCCTGTATTAGAGAACATCAACTTTTTAAAACAACAGAGGCAATTAAAGTAAGACATATATTTGCATGTGGCTGTACTGGGGACATTTTACAACAACCCCCTCAACTATGATATTTTAGTGTCTTTTAAACATGTCAGCAGATTAAAGATCTAAAAAAGTTTGACTACAGGCAGGTTTTAACCAGCTGACCTATGAATAATGTTTCTCTTTGATGACTTTAAACGGCAAAACCAACATATATGCAACAATGAAAAATTCCCTTTATTGTTTTTGATCATGTTTACGTGTCCTGTCCTGACTCTATTTAAAGACTTAAAACTGGAGAAAAGACTAAATTAAATAAAGTGAGTCTGTTTGAATGAGCCATTAAGATTTTCAGCCCCTTGTGACGTTGCAACTAAGAACCGCCCAGCAGTCAAACCTGCTGGCAAATCTGCTCAATTGAGCATCTGCCTCATAGTCTACTAGTCTGATTTCTTTACTATAGCCATTTCTGCCAACTGACTGCTGTGAACAAGGCATGCCATATGTTCTATTATTCCCTGCAAGAGCCAAGACAAGAAGCTTAATGCTCTCCTGGCATCCGAGGAAGTGAATAACCAGTGGATTACTTTTATTTTTAATGGCAATGTCCCTACAACATGAACATCATTCTTAGTGTCAGCACGGCGTGGGGCTAATATGGCAAATGTTACCATTACCTTTCATCGCATGCCAACAGGTCACCACAAATTTGTAACGCTTAGCGACCACCAGAAACTTTGGAAACACCTGATTCTGGCTGATGTTGGCTTTTGAGGTATAGTGAAACCTAAACTCAGTGGATCTTTTTGCTTGCAGCAACTAAACTGCATTTAAAGCCACACTGAAACAGCTCATTTGGAACAGAGATAAAACCGGGGATATACAAATATAATAAATGATCTGTCCTGCATCCTGAGCTGAAACCTGAATATCACACTCTGTGGACATGAGCTCATTTTAAAAGTTGGCATAATATGGGCTCTATAAGAGACTGTGGAGAAATAATAAGGCATATTTCAGTGAAGGTAATAAAGCTATAATAAAAGTAGAAAGAAGTTAATTTAGTAAATGTGCAACAGTTTGAAATCAACATAAAATGTTCTAGTAAACAGTTGTGCACTCACTTCAATGTGCTGGAACATGTATGGATGGTTGCAGATCTTCTTCAGCTGCATGATGGTGTTCATTAGGGTCTTTGCCCCACCTTTGCCCTGCAGAAAGTTATTAGAGAGATAAAATAAGTATAAAAGAAATTTCAGATTAAAACAGTCTTGATATGTTGATGTGTGTAATGAAAAACAATGTGTGAAGACAGTTTTGACCTTTCCAACTGGATGTGTAAACAAATGATCATTTGCTTAAGGAACTACATTATCATTAAATTGGAAATGTGTTTGGAGCCTCCTGTGGAAATGAGAGTGATACTGACTCTTTTATATCTTGGTTTTTGGTCTCTACCAACTCCTGAGGAAAGTATTTCCTCAGCTTCTAAAATAAGTGGTGACCGACAGCATGCACTGGAATGTTGGAGCTTTTTTGGCTGATAAGCGAAAAAGATAAGCGGTAAACTTTATGTCCCCTCTGACTTGTCATGAAGCTCAATAAAGTCAAAAGGAGTTTCAAATTCAGGGGGCATTTCTCAGTTAGCTGGCTGCAACCAGTGATCCCTTTCATAATGTCATACTGATAAGACACTGTCATGATAAAAATATCTATGGACAGCACATGGAAAAGCACTAAAAAAGAAGAAGATTAATTTCATTACAAAGTCTTGGAAGGTGATGTAGGTAATGATGACTAGTTTGCTTTGAACTCAGCAGATAATTAGCAGAGTATTCCTGCTTTTCCGAGGGGTTTGGATAAGAAAAAATAAATAAACTGAAGCCAAAAGCTAAGATGTAGCTTCAGTTGTTAAATGAAATTTGCAAAATATAATTTAAATTAAGCAAACATAGCATGGTGCAAAAGCACAAGGCAGCTGTATCTCCAATTTACCCCCGAAAAAGTTCAAGGACCTTCTGATGTCAAACAGCAGGCAAATCACTGCAGTCTCATCCAAAAGGCTTTGTCTGTCAGCACGACACACTGACAGAACAAAGCAAAGCCAAACAGTGAAGCCACAGGGGTGCTCACAATATCTACCTTCTTGTCTTTCTCTGAGCCGTCAGTGAGGAGGATGCCTTTCTGCATGTGGCGGTACAGAACCTTCTGTATGGCAGACATGTCACATTTTATGACATACTCCACCTGTGTGAATGGCAAAATAAATAAAGAAATAAAACTCCAGTGGCACAGTGGTGTCTTTTCAATAGTGAGGCTTTTTGAGCCAAAACTACATTCCCCATCAGTCACCTGGGCACATTATGTTAACTTGGCAGAATAAATGCAAAGAACAAGCTGTAAGGTTGTACTTCAGGTGAGAAAGTAATCTCCTTCATAATCTTTCATTTCTTTTTTAAAAACCATGAATGGTCACAAGAAGGCTTCGTATAATTTCCTGTTATCAGTTAAGGTGTCTGGCTCTGTGTCACTTAACACTTAACCAATACAATTACTTACACACATAATTTTATTCTGGTGTGTCAAATACAAAGAAAACTGCAGTTTCCAAAGCTGTATAAGTTAATAATAACGCGTTCAGGTCACATGGATTACTTTCTGAAAACTACACAACTCTGGCACAGTGGCCTCTTCACTCTTCTTATTAGTATTAGTACTTGGAGCTAAAAAGTTGCTCGCCTGCAGCTTCAATTACTTTCTGAAGCAGAAATGTTGCATTCAAGGTCAGCAAAGACTATGCCATTCAAAGAGTGTACTGCCTCAAAGTGAAAAAAACATTGTTGTATGTAACTATGAAATCAGCTAAATAAGAGAGACTAACACACCCATTACATACCCTGTTTCATACAGTTATTACTTAACATAATTCATTTCCACACATCAATAAAAGTAGTAATTTCCATCAAACAGCAGTGCAGGTTTGGTGCACTGAGAACTGTGCAGCATCCTACATCAAAGTTTGTCCATTACAATCCCACCTTCTCTGGCAGCTGAGACTCCACCTCCTTCTTCAGTCTGCGTAGGAGGAAAGGGCGGAGCACTTTGTGCAGACGCCGGATGATCAGGATGGTTTCCTCCTCATTTAGGTCAACCTGAACAAGTCAGAAAGTACAAGAGGTGATGCCTCACAGATGTTTGTTTTCTGCAGGACGCGCAGCAGGTCAAAGCAGAGTGACAAGGTTTCTACTTGCTGACATGCTCCTGAATATATACTCACCCTTCATTTAACCAAGAAGTAAAACTGTTAAAGCGTAAGAATCTCTTTTGCAAGTGTATTCTTGGCCAACCCATGCTGTTATTAACATAGCATGTTTTTCGGTGGCGTGATAAACCAGAGCTCCCAGAAGAAATCCATGCTGGCACAGGGAGAACATGCAAATTCCACACAGAAGTGCCCAGCCTGGGTTCAAACCAAGGAGCCTCCTGTTGCCAACCACTGAGTCACTCTGCTGTCTCTCTTATACGTCACTGGAATGGGTTCGCCCCGAGATAGGGGCCCATGCCCTGGAAAGCGTCGTGGTTCCAGCGGCGTCCGGTGAGCTCTCGCTGGCCCTTGAAAATCCGGGGCATGGGATAAGCATCAAACTGTGACACCTCATTCACCTTGCGGTAGTCCACACAGAACCGTATAGACCCATCTTTCTTCACGACGACAACTATGGGGCTACACCAAGCACTGTGCGACTCTTCTATCACTCCCATCTTTAGCATTTCAGCCAATTCCTTCTGCACTATTTGTCTTTTATGCTCAGGCAGCCGACAGGGCCGTGAACGCACCGTCACGCGGGCGCGTTTCAAAATGGTGCTCTATGAGAGAGGTGTGACCGGGCAGGGGGGAGAACACATCTGCAAAACGCTGTTGCAATGCAGCAACAGCCGCTCTCTGGGTCTGTGTGAGATGGTTATCACAATGGACGGAGGATGGAATGGCGGAATTTGGCACCTCCGGCCCCAACTCATCTCTATCCTTCACCAGACTCACCAGAGAAGCTTTCAACAGCTCGAGGTGATATATCTGTGTGGCTCCTCCCCTGTCCGACCGCACCACCTCATAGTCAACGTCCCCCACTCGCCGTGTGACCACGAAGGGCCCTTGCC
>VUQS01036218.1:0-14938 GCA_015108495.1 Heterochromis multidens
ACATTATCAAAATGACAGGCCAAATGGGAAGCAAAGAGCTGACCTAAACAAACAAAGTGGTGGGTTGATGTACTTACAGCTGCATTATGAGGTACAGGTGGTTTGAGCTCTCGTAGATGTCCTCCAGAGCCACTATATTCTCATGCTTTATCCTGCAGAGGGAGAGAAGAAAATTCACTTTGCTTGCCGTCAGCTTCCATTCATTTCAGCACAGGCTACGAATGAGGTCTAATTAGGCTTCTTTGGTTAAAATGATGCCCTGCTGACTGAAAGCTTTTTTTGCTTTCTATTACAGAATGTGTGTGCATCCACCGTTATGAAAAACGAACCTAGTGTAATGTATTGTTCATACAGGGCAGAAAAAAAACATTTTGTAAATGGCGGAGAGTGGGGGATTCTTAGACGACACAGAGTGATGAGTCATGAAGCGGCAACCCCTGTTAGCGGGAGCACCTGAAGAAAATAACACAGATGCTGGAAGCCTGTGTCCAGGTAACCAAGAAAGAAAAAAGTCTCCAAAGGAATGGTGATACACAGATGACAGAGCATCTTCAGAAGGGCCAGTGTTTGAAAATGAAAAAGGTGGGGGTGGAAAAAGAAGAGGCGGGGAGAGTCTCAAAGGACTAAACAACCTTCACTACTTCTTTCCTTTCAAAGTCCAGAATGAAAATGAGGTTTCGGTTTGAGGCCTGTTAGACTAACACAGAGGGGTAAAGGGTAAGAAGACAGGGAGGAAAATGAATGCGTAACCAAGACAGAGAGAAAAAAAAAGAAAGTGAGGAAATCAAAGGATAGCAACTGTAACCAGGCACTCACTTCAAGAGTGAGTGATAACTGAGCTTCTTGGTGCAATTACCCATCAGGCCCTGGAGGAGGATGGAGTGTCACCTGGTGTCAGTGCAATCCTATCATACCCTGTAGGTGTGTTGGTGTGTGTGTACACGCAAAATAAATTGATAGATGGGATTAGGCAAGGAGGTCACTCAAGCCCGACAATGACTGTTAAATAAACTGAGACTAAATAAACCAACACAGAGAGAAACAAGCTTCCAAGAGGATGATACAAAATGATGACCCTAGCTAAACACCACCACAGCTAGGTCAGGGGGTACCAAGCATCAACCTGAAAATGTAATCCAACAAAGTTCCTCACAATTCAGTCAATCCAATGTTAAAATACCAAACTTTACAGCAGAGATAAACATGGTACAAAAAAGACAGTTTAATCATGTTTTAATTTGCACTCCCACAGGTGCATTGCCACTTTGACTGACAGGTTGATGCCAACAGATTCTGCCAGGCTTCACCTCAAAGAACTTGAGTCTCTGACCTGGACCTCTCGACTGTTCTGTAGTGTTAGTCCCCCTTTTTAATTATCTGCTATCTGCTATTATCTGTCAGATAAGTTGGCTTAGTGTATGGTGAATTGTAGGCGTAGACTGTATATAAAAGATGAACATAGCCACCATGAAATTACCCATTGATGACTGGTGTGAAGGATCGCCATCTTGGTGTTTTGAAACTGGATGGGATTAGCGAGAGGTGGATCTGCCTGAGATTTTAATGGGGACACAGCAAGTGGAGAGCCGTGAAACCTGATTTGTCAGCCCCTACTGGCCATTAGAAAGAATGCAGGTTTACAACACTTCTACACTGGCTTCATTCTTCCAACCCAGAACCTAGGTCTATTTTTTATATGCATTCAGTGATTGTAGTCCTATTAACTGTGCTGAGGTCTCTGCTCCAGTTCTGGTGCATGAAATTCTAGTTTATGAGTCATTTTCTTATCCTGATTAGCAGGTCTCTGAATCTGTGCAATGTGCAGTCTTTAGATGAACAAGCAAGCATTAGCGGATAACTAGGGCACCCTCTTATCCAAATATGGCCACTTCTGGCTCTTTTGAATGCAGCCTATGTGTGGTACATACTTCCTTAGGACTGCAATTTCATTTTCAATGCTTGTCTCCTTCCCCTTGAGCGCTTTTTTCGGGATACACTTGATTGCAACCATCTTTCCTGTGGCCTTCTCCCGAGCCATCACCACTTCAGAAAACGCACCACTGCAAGAAAGCAAGACAGAAAAAAGAGAAACATGTTAGTCCTGCTTTATATGCGCTCAGACAATATTGACACATCATCAGTGAGTAGATAGGGGGCACTCAGAGGCACACAGGCCAGAGTACACAAACAGCATATTGGGAATATTTACTGAGAACTGGCAAAGTCCCTGACTATGGCCAGCAGCCTTCTGTGCTGGCGTACGCTTGATGCTTGTGCGCAGCCAAAAGCACAGCAAACACTTTTAAAACCTCTAAAAAACAACCATTTAGGACGACAGATAGCGTGTCTTCCCCTGCCATCTGCTTCCATACGTGAGAGCCTTTAAAAACAAATACCAAATTAAGGGAATATTTGCTCAAGCAATCTGTATCTGTTGCCATGATACCACATAGATAAAGCTTGCTGAGCAGGCAGCGTGATTACTTTCTTCTTGTTTTCATTGTACACCTTCAGGATGGCTTGATGTCAAGATCTTAAAAACTCTCTGGGTCACGTGCACTGGGCCTATTATGATCTAAAAGGCAAATTATTGGTTAAAACAATCTCAAAACTGATATTTTTCATTAGAATTAAAATAATACAGTGAGGCCATATAATTAAAATGGGTTTTTTTGAAGTGTTAAGGTATGGAAGCCCATTTGGGGTAAAAATGAAGTCACCTAGCACATCATAAAGACAACAAAGTTTTCCATAACTGTGCTTATATGTCAAAATTATAACTTATTTTTACATAACTGCTTTCTGTCTCATAATAGTGAATTTCTATCTTGTATAATGACAGAACATTTTCTCAAAATGACACAGTTGTAATGAGAATTTAAGTCATAAGTCTGAGATACATAGACAAAATAAAAGAGAGCTACTTTCAGCTCTTCCCTTATTCACACGGTGTTACCACAGCAGGTAGCTCTGTGTGTTTGATTTGGCAGATTTTTATTTTTTAAACTCCAGATGCTCTACCTGATGTAACTCCTCCCACAATCAAACCAGGGATCTTTTACTTGTTAGGCAAATGTGTAAACCACTAGATTATGGAGCCACAAACATAGCAGCTATCTCAAAAATCATTACAAGAAGCTTTCTTATTATGACATAATTATTGAGTTCCTTTTATTCAAGTTTAAAAAATAACCATCATATTTTTAAGCCCAAAATGGTTTAAATATTTCTTTTACTTTCTACGTGTTCCTTTTCTTCTGTCCTTTTATACCTCAAACAGCTGACATAAGGACTTTCTCTTGGCAATATAAGATATCTTCATGCTAAGCAGGTCAGTTAAAATGGGCAACAGTGAAGCAACAGGGTATATTTTTTTTTTTACTGACAATGCAAGTGGTTTCCTTGGCCCAAATACATTATCCACTATTCCAGTTTTTACATGTTGTTCATATTGTGATGTTAGAATATTGGTCAGTTTCTCATTTGGTGAGCAAAGGTCTTCACCTGCCACAGGTACTGGCAGCAGATCCAGAGCACAATAAAGATTACTGCAATCCAAGATGATGGAGTTGGAGTCCGAGCGACCGCAGGATGAGATCCTTTCTGGAGAGGCATCTGAATGGTAGATGACTGCTACAATAGCAACGTGGCCAGTAGGCCTGTGCCATATCATATCGTCAAGTTTTTACATTATTTAAAAATGTCACTTCACCATGTTTCATTGCTATAGCAACGCCATGTGTTGAGTACAACCAGGCTACCAAGGAGGGGATGCTACAGCTGCTGATGTGTAACCCAAAAGTAAAAAAATGACTCCACCGAATGTTGCTGTAGCACACCATGACAGGAAGAGCAAACAATGGATGGAAATTACTGAAGTAGTTACATGGAGGAAAAGCAGTGCTTTAAGCAGCTGGTTAAAAAGCTCGACCCAAGAAACAACATCCCAGGTAGAAAATATTTTTCAGCTTTCTTAGGTGACAATGTTGTGCAGCTCCTGACGAGTTACAGGGTTAAGTTTCTTTAGTTACTGTCAAACTAAAGTGTTGAGCAGTTAAGTTATACTTTTATTTAAACATTCTGGGGAAAAAAAAACTACCTAGGCTACTTTTGTGCTTACATTTGACTTATGCTATGTCACTACTATTGCACTATAATGCTGCTGCTGCTGCTGGCAACCTTGTTTCAATAGATTCACTCTTCATCTACCCTTCATTTACTTACACTAATAAATGCTGCTGCCTGCAAGCATCAGTAAAACATAGTTCAGTATTTTTTTTTAATCATTTCTTTTAAATCAATTCTCTTTGATGGAACAAAAACATTTTTAAAAAGGTGGCCATTAATGGATCAGTGGGAAACACTGGATATACAAAAAGTGATGATCCACAGTGTTTCTCAAACCAACGCAACTACCATCAAAGGCTCCATTATGTTCTCATAGTGTAATCACTTCCTCCCAACAGGCTGTAAACTCAGCACCACTGGCTGCAGTAAGTCCCACCATGGCTATCAAATCCACGCTAATCCCTCACCCCTCCATCTCACAGAGGGGGAGGGTCAGTTAGAACCATGGTACACAAATAAAGCCTGCACAGAAACACACACTACTTGGTTGCAAAGCCACGCTCCAGGTGTGATGAGGTGGAACACACTCACCGCAAACAGAACAGTGAAGGCTGGAAGCGTGCGCGCTTCTGACGTGACCTCATTCTGACATATGATGTGGGACAATATGCAAATTCAAGGGCTTCTGCAAGTGAGCGAGTTGGTGCACTACTTGCTGGACTGTTACAGCACTATCTTCCCACCACAGCTGCTGCCATTAAGACAACAAGCATCATTTTTATTCAGCACACGCCACCAATTTCCACAGCTGTGTGGACATTTGAAGTACAAAATTCCTCCACGATCAACACACGGCGCCAGGCAAGCAACTCTGGAACGTGTTTTATTCAGAGCATGCTTTCTGCAGCAGAAGAGACACAATGATGAAAACCACAGGAAGCCTGTGAACTCACTGAGAGGGTGGTTAAGGGTGTATAATGCCGTTTCGGTGCTAACTAGACTGACAGGCAGCAACATCACTTCCTGTGAATGACAACTCACACCGTCAATGCATGAAGCATGACAAACTGTGCTGCAAGCTCTGACTGAATTAATTCTATTAATTCATAATTCACAGGAAATAATGTGTGTGATGTCTGCTAGAAGCATGCATATGGTGATGCTGCTGCCCACACACTGCATGTGCACATGCATACACATGGACGCAGTTACACAAGAACTAAGATGATTAGACAAAAAAGTAATACTTTTTGATAAGTAAAAGGTTATTAAAGTAAAAATGCTGAATATTTTCAAGCTCAATTTTTCTGATTTCAGAATTGATCTATTCCCATCTAGCAATTGGAATTAGTTTAATATTTTATATACTGCATAATTAACTGAAGAGTGACAATAATCATTAGTGAAAGTGCAACTTAACTAAACAGCCATTTGGGAGCAGCACTAAGTGATGAGAGAAAGAGCCATCTAAATTGGGCCCTTTATTGAAGCTTATCTCAATCTATTACGCACGATGAATATGACTGTACGACTGCAAACTGTTCCTGACCCAGTGTCAAAGACTGCACAATCAAGTCAGCAGACTGACTCACTTGGCTGAATAATGATTGAATTTTAAATTCCTCCCAGAGCCACCGCTCTTGGATGACAGAACAAGCTGTGTGTGACAGTCTGCAGTCACACAACACCACCATGTGCAGATATCCAACTCAAACTGGCTGACTAATGTGAAATGTGGGCTGCTCTCTGTATGAAACCAGAGGCCGATGCTGCAGATGCAAAGCGAGCTTGCTATCTATCATCTAGAAAAAAAAAACTCTAGGCCGTGACCTCAGCTGGTTGTTCTATGAAAATGTAGGGCAATTTTGACGGAGGAAGTACTTTCATGGAGGAGGTGGTGGGCTTTGACAACCGAGCCTTGCTTACTGATATTCACAGTCGGTGCCTGTATTGTGTTGCTGCGGGGTAATCACACTGATTCATCTTGTGTAAGATGCATTAGAGCAGGCAGTTACGCAACATATGGGATAGAAGAGTCGGAACTCGATAATCCAGGTAGCGTAATACCTAAAGTCACTCTTGAACAGTGAGGTGACACCTTTAAGTAACAATACAATCTAAGCTAAGTTTGAAATCAGTTCAGGAAAACCTTGTGGGCTCCCTTATTAAGACTGGACACTAAAATCTAAAGTCAGACTTATACAACATGACAAACCACAACATTTTCCTCACAGAAGGTTAAACTGTTATGATGATGTAATTATATACATTTTTAGCCAAGATCCCTCAAAATTGGGTATAGAGGAGTTCTACCAGCAGCAGATCATTGTGCAGTTACACAAAAGACTATTTTTAATCAGGCTTCACACCATCATCTGCGCAGCTGTGTATTTTGCTCCTCAGTCTGAGCTTTGTAAACTATTGTGACTAGCAAACTGTGAAAAGGACACAGCTTTCTGCTTTCTGCTGTAGACACTATTCTTCTCATTAACATCCCCCAAAATATGAAAATACTTTGGCCTCTGCAAGGATCAGCTTAAGAAAATCGAAAATCCAGGTAAAAGTTGAATTACCAAATTGTGGTCCAATGATTACCCAAGTCACAATTATGCAAATGATGTAAATAACTATACTTTTCTTGTCTATGCTGAACACATTAAGTAATCATTCATAGTTCAGAATAGAAGAGTGAGCTACTTGAAGATGAGACTAAACATCTGGGTGCCCCTCAGCTATAAATTAAGGCACAGAAAGTCTGGAGGTTACTTAATTTTTTTACTCTTCTCACCAAAGATGAGTTCGTGTTTCAGGCCTTGATCATACAGTCTTCCACAGAACCTTAGAAAACGCATTATAAAGACGGAACAGACTACAAAAGCATTTCTGAAGACCACACTGTTCATCATTCCACAATAAGGCAAAATGTCTACAAATGGAAATTCAGGAGTGTTACTACTCTCCCCAGGAGTGGGTGTCCTGCAAAGCTCACACCAAGAGAACAATGTGTAATGCTGAATGAGGTGATAAAGAACCCAAAGTAACAGCGAAGCACCTGCAGAAATCTCTACAACTTGCTAAAATCACACTATTGGAAAGAAAAAAAAACTCGAATAGAAATGGTGTTAATGGAAGGACATGGACATTCCACAAAACTTCTGGGATAATATTCTGCAGAGAGATGAGTTAGAAGTTGACCTTTGTGGCAAGAATGCACCATACCATGTTTGGAGCCTAGTTAGGGGAACAACAAAAAACCAAGACATTTTACAGTAAAGTGTAAGGGCAGCAGTCTATGACCTGAGGAGAAGAGAGGCTGGCGGCTGCGACTAGATAATGACCTAAAGCAGACACAACAGAATGGTCGAAAAAAAGAAGAAGCCTCATTTGGTCAACATCATCACTGGCAGAGGCCTCTGAGAACAAGACATCAGAGAAATATTGGTGAAAGCTGGAGGAAACTTCTGATGGAGTCTGATGCTGCTAAAGAAGCATAAGTTGTACCTGTGAGCACTGGAAACTATATCCACTCCCTTTAATAATAATAAATACTTCTGATACTTGGATAATTTATATTCTTAAATCTGAAAACAATCGTTGATTTATGATACTATTTTAGATGAAAAGCTTCTCATTTTATGACATATGCATTGCCTGTAAAATATATCCAGAACAATACAAAATGTTTGAAAGTAAAAGTACTTCTGATCTGTGTATAATTTCAGATTATTGGAATATTGTTATAGGTGCATTCACAGTTTGCACAACACTTTTTAAACTGTAACTACTTTCCTAAATATTTTTATTCTTGGACTCTAATAGACTAGCTTTGCATAATTCACAAAATAATCCTAATTAATCTTATACCTTGTTGCAGCCCATCAGTTCAGTTCCTTTTTTTGCTCTTCCCTTTAGGCCAACTTTCTTCTGATTGGCTGTCCCTCACAAACAGAAGGTTTGAAAAGCAGGTGGATGGGGCTGCTGTGCTCACAGGTCAAACTGAGGAGACCATACTAAGCTATCAACAGCTGATATCTGCCAAGAACAGAAATTAACAGTTTTTTTAACAAAAATAATCTGGCTGAATCAATAAATAATCGATTGACAGAAAGGAAAACTTGCCACTTACTGAATGAATGAATACATTTAGTATTTTTTAAGAAAGAAAATTGCAAACATTTTCTGCAGTAGAATAAATAAACAAATCCAGTGAAATCTAGCAGCTGTTAAAGTCCCAACAACTGGAGCTGGGAGCCATTATTCTAATACCCAGTGGACCTCAGGCTACTTTCCAGTAATGTGCAATTTGAGGTCACCAGACTGTTGATGAAAAAGAGAGCGATGGTCAGTTTACAGGCTGTTAAGAGCTACTGGTGCCCACAAAGGGCTGGAAAAAAGGTTTCTGCCAACTATTTCCCAAGAGCACCAGATAATCTTGTCTGAAACCACAGATCAGTCTGTCAGATAGCAGCTGAATTATTTTAATAAGTGCAATTACATTTCCTGTGCTCTGATACAGGGCAGTGTTGTATCCTTCCAACTCCCTGAGTGCACTGGATAACACACCATGGCTGTGTAGGCATTCACTGTGGTCAGAGGGCCACAAATGCAAATTGAAATGTCAGTGTAGCTGGAGAACAGCAGTGATGGTGGGAAGTGGTAAATAGTCTTCTTCAGGCGGAGCAACCAAGGTCCTCTATCATCCTAGTTGCCTAGCTTCGACTTTCACAGCATTCACACAGCTTTCAAGGACCCAACTTGTTTCAGAAAATTATCAATGCACAGAGGCAACAATAGTCACTTCAAAACCAACAAGTGGGGCTCTGTAAGAGGCAGGCTCAGTTTATTATCGGTGTTTATTCATGAATGTCAAACTCTGAAAAAGGTAATTTTCCTTAACTGGAAGCTAACTGAGGACAACTCTCACACTGATTTCAGAAAGTGGGTTGCTGAAACATGTATGACAAAACACTCAAAGCAGATGCAGCTTTTTAGACTGCTTTTGGATTTGGCAGTTTGCAGGTCTGGAGCATTCAGGTGTGTATTAACACAATGCCACAATCTTCCCAGGAGTGGACATCCCAGAAAATTCACACCTCAGATTGTGCGACTGCAAAAAAAAAACAAAAAAAAAACCCAGAGCTACATCTCAGACTCTACAGGCCTCAGTTAGCACGTTAAATGTTAAAGCTCAGGACAGTACAATTAGAAAAAGACTGAACAAGTATGGCTTGTTTGGAAGGGTTGCAAAGACAAAGCCTCTTCTATCAGAAGAACATGGCAACACAACTGAGGTTTGCAAAGTTGATGAGAGATGTTTGGCCATAATGCACAGCACCATGATTGGAAAAAAACCAAACACAGCAGATCAGCACAAACACCTCATAACATCTTTCAAGCACGGTGGTGGAGGGGTGATGATTTGAGTTTGTTTTGCAAGCACAGGACCAGAGACCTGTACTACAAAGCAGGATCCCAAAAAGCTGAATCTGTTCATCTGGACATAGCATTTTCAGTGGGAGAAACGTTTCGTCAGCTCTGGAGACTTCTTCGGTCTCAGCTGACTGCAGGTTTCCCCAACCTTATAAACAGTCATTAAACACCAATTGTCATGACAATTTGCATACTAATCATCATGAAACTGACCTCATGGCCCATTGTTAGTCAATGGTGCTGGTTTCGGTCATTATGCAATGTACTGTTTATAAGGTTGGGGAAACCCGCAGTCAGCTAAGACTGAAGAAGTCACCAGAGGTGACGAAACGTTGCTCCCACTGAAAATGCTACGTCCAGATGAACAGATTCAGCTTTTTGGGATTCTTTTACCTGGATTATTGAGCATGCATCAAGAGATACAAAGCAGGATTTTATCTTATCCAGGTAACTTTGGGGTGACCCTGGGTTTTTTGTACTACAAAGGTGGTTCACTTCTTACCGGGATACATTGCCATGGTAACTTATACTGCGATAAGTTGATTAGAGATCAGCAGGTATGAAATCACTGCCTACTAACCAATCAATTCTCACTGCCTACTAACCAATCAATTCTCCAGAAACTAGCATCACCATTCCTGGAAGATCCCTTAGACCTCTACATGGATAGCAGGAGGGTCTAAAGTTTTTTTTACAGTGTCTGAAATCTTTGTGCTTCCTGAATGATCATTAGTAAAAAATACAGATTCTTAGATGCCACTTTATTCCTTGATTTCTTTTTAATCATTTGGCTGCGAACAATTTTGTTGTTTAATAAGCATTAATATATAAATCGGGACACCTATTTGTACTTGTGGACTTTATATCAATCGCAGGTAGACCAAGCCTACATTTGAATTCTGTTTTTGTATTAATTCTTTACTTGCTCTCAGACCATTAAACACCATCGGGGCTGCAGCTGAAAGGATAAAACTAAAACTGTCTTATGCAAATTTGAAAATTAATTTAATAGAATACTATATTATAATCCATCAGATTCTCCCATGTCTCAATAATAAAGTTGTTATATTGATAAGTCTGTTGACTCACACAGTTAGCAAACAGGCTAAACCTTTTTAATATAGTAGTTCTTTTCCAGTCTAACTAAACAAAACATTTAAAGCGAGTAAAAACATTCATGTACAGTGCTTTTTCTCTCACACCGCTGATTTATCTGCAGCAGCTGTGTTACTTGCATTCTATATTATGTGTGTGTAACCTCTTCATATTTTTCTAATATAATAGTTTACTCTTCCTTTGTAAAATCAGCCGCTCAGCTGCCAGTACAATAATCAATGCGATTGGTCAGATATTGCCAGGGCCACCCCTTTCATGTGAATGCGCTCGTACCTAGATCAAAAAACCCTGGGTTAACTTAGCGAGATGATAACCAGCTTTGTGTGACTGTTTATCTTGATCGCCAGTGTTAGGGTAAGTGAATCTAGATAATGGAAAAATATCCTGTGTATATTGAACTCACTTCGTAGTAAAGGGCCCTGGGCACCCTGCAGACACTGAGTTAATCATGAACTCCTCTGCATACCAAAGTACTGTAGAGTGAAATGTGAGGCCATGTGTCCGACAGCTAAAGCTTGGCTGAAAAATGGCTGAAAAATGGCTGAAAAAGAAAAGATGAAATGATGAAATGGTCCAGTCAAAGTCCAGACCTCAACCCTATTTAAATGCTGAGGTGGGACCTTAAGAGAGCTGCTCATAAATGAATGCCCACAAACTTCAATGAACTGAAGCAACATTGTAAAGAATAGGGGTCCAAGATTCCTCCACAACGATGTGAGAGACTGATAAAGTCATGGTATACAACAATTACTATACATGCAGTTTTTATAACCCATTGACCGTTGATCATATAGATAGGGGTTCGCAAAACAACTGCTAAAAAGTATTACCAAAATGGCTGCCTAGTGGCACGACTTGCTTCTAGAAGGACTGGGTTCATTCTCAACTCTCTCATAAAGTCATTTCTGAACACAAAAATCTGCTGGTGGAGAGCAAAACAGAGCAAATAAAGGGGCGTTAATGTTGGCCCTCCATTCATCAGGTGGACACAAACACGACTCAAACTGAATAGAAATGTGTCCAGTGTGTAAACAGTAAGTTCAATATTTAAGCTTAGAAGGTAATAAACTATGTAACATTATGTCTTAATTTGATCAAACTCAACAGGGCATTAAATACAAGCCAGTATCAGTTCACAGCTCACCTTATTGTATCTCACATAAGAGTCAATTATACAAGAAAAAATCTTGTATAATTGACTAAAGATTTTTACACACTGGTGAAAACTGGTGTTCTGACAGTCAGCCTTTAGTATGTTAGTAGTATCTCAGTCAAAGACTTCAAAATCTCCAGCGTGAGCGGAGCTTCTCGTTCACAGTCTTTCGCCTACTGGGATGTCTGACGCTTCACTCGGGTAACATCAGCTTACTTAACTTGCTCTCACAGACTACCAGCAGCTTAGGAGCCTAAAATTAACCCTAAGTCAGGTAGAGTTGAAGTATGAGGACTACCTTCAGTGGTGAAGATCTCATTAACTCAACAACAACAAATTAGGTGGGAGAAGAGCAGCCAAAGCATTACGGTGTAATGGCCACAAAGCTTCCTGTTCTAAAAGTCCTATCGGTATCTCATCAGCCGCTCTGGCCTCAAACTGCTATTCAGATCTGTTCTCTTTGTTCACGCTGATGTGAACTTTATTTATAAATGAACATCCAAATGTCTCAGAACAACACAGGCAGTGAGTACAATGAAACGTTCACATGTGCATCTCATGATAAATTCATCTCAGAGGTGTAATCATTGCGGTCCACAACTGTAAAAGATAACACATTCAGAGCATTTAGAGGAATAAAGCTGACATGGTAAAATGTAAAGGTGCACTCCAAGCATAAAATGCATCATTACCAATCAGTAAAATAGACTTTATTAGTCAGAATAGCCATTAATCCATTTTTACTATGCATCAGATTGTTAGGTTTGCCATTAATTTAGTATGTCCCTGTTAAACAGTGGGCTACAAAATAATCTAAAAAGGAAACACATCAGAACTGTAGCACAGTAATTTTGTAAATGAGCTTTCCATGAGCAATAAATATGTTTTCTTTGGCAGCAGGACACTCCAGAGGGATGATCTCTCTTGGACAACAATTTGGAAACCCGACAATGAACCTACAGTTGAAAGGTGGAGCAAGAGGAAGAAGAGGAAGATAATCTGTCTCCTCCTCTGTCCAGCAGTACTTCCTCTTCCATTTTAATCCTCAGCCAAAGCTGCAAACTTGCTGGGCTTTTCTGCCCCAGGTGGCCTGTTGTGAACCCCACCGTGCAACAACAAGCCACTCCCTGATTAAGACACGCAGGAACAAATAAATGGGCCTCACTTGAAGTCAGTCAGGAGGAGTACATGCTGTACAATATGTACCATTAAGACCGAGCAGATGTGTGCTGGGTTGTGGGCGAGGGCTGTGTGTTCCTCCAACCTGGCCATTGTGTGGACAGTAAGTCTCGATGATTCACTGGTGTTATTCAGAGGCTCTTCATACACAAACGAAAGCCTTGGGGAAATCAGAATTGCCTCTAGGTAGGAACGTCTGACTGTTTAGTCCAGCAGCTGAAGTGTTGAGTACACTTTATGAATCACCAATCTCTAAGAGAATTTTATGATGCTGCTGAAAAAAAACCAGATCTGCAGTCACGCTGAGTAGCTCAAGAGTTTCACAAAATGAGAGGATGGTGAGAGGATACAGATTAATCAAAGTTTACACAAGAGGACGATGCATATCTTCGAAGGACAAACCACATGTGTGTTTTATCGTTTATGAATGACTTCCTTCTAGTTCAGCCATAACCATAGTGACCAGAGGCCATTTTTTTGTGCAGCTTGACACCAGTTTCTCGGGCTAAATTAAAGAAAACAAACACATTTCCTCGGGGAGACTCCATCCTCAGCACAGCCCTTGCACTGAATCTCATACGATATAAACACCACCACAATGAATACTTCTCAGGAAAAGGGAAACCATCTCTCTGGGGGATAAAGCACAACAATGAGAGACACACTGCTAAATGTGTGACAGCACCTAGCAGTCTATCACAAGGCTGACAGTCTGAGACTTGCTTGGATCATGTAAGCACGACCTGCTTTGGCTGTCTCATGTCCTTCATTCACTTAGGCTCTCTTTCTGCTGCATGACTTATTCAAAGAAGAAAAGGCATGAAGTCAGGCAGCACTAACAGCAGACCAAAATAAACTCTGGAATTTGTCTACACTGTGGTCCAAGGGCAAGAGAATAAGTTCAGCCAAAGGGGGTCTCCCTAAACAAGCCCACATAAATCAGAGCAGAACAGTTCTCACAAGTCTGTTACTGTACAAACAAGAATCTGCAACAGTGACACGGGTCCATAAACGCAGACATAATGTTTCTGAGCCCAAATCTGTCCCTCTGTTTGAAGAAGAAAGTAAAGAGGCTGACTGAACAACATCGAACACACAAAAGTCATCACAGATGGTCCCTTAATTTGGGAGCTGATTTCATCATCTGTGTATGCAAAATAGGCCCTGCTGTCTTTGTCATAGTTGTGTTGTACAAAACGACCCCGGATAAATGGCAACCTTAACAAAGCTGTGGATACACGCGTCAGTCCTGATCGGATCCGTAGGAAAAGCACAAACATGCCGCAGCAGTTTCTGAATGAACCGTGACATAACGAGGGGCATCACGCGTCTGACTTCATAAATGATTAAGATCCACCTCCCTCCACAACACACATACACTCTCTGAACAATAAACTAATCAGGGTCCAGATCTGGGTTTTAAAATGCTTCTTTCAGCAGGGTTTAAGTTTAAAAGGCGCTGCCTGTTACTGTCACCGTCGACCAGTTAATTCAACACATATTCAACAGCTGTCAGTCAGCTTTCATTTCCGCCAAAACGCTACAGTGTGGCATTGTTGTCTGACACCAATTTGCACAACTGGACACAAAGTTTTTTTCGTCGCCTGCAAGGCTGTGTTATCTTGTTACTCACGTCCCAAGGACTTCCTTGAAGTCAAATATTTTCTTGATATCATCGACATGCTTTTTCCAAGATCCATCGCTGGACTCGCCGTTTTCTTTCGCCATTTCGCACAGGGGTGGGGGGAGGAGGAGAAGAAGAAGAAGAAGAGAGAGAGAGAGAGAGAGAGAGAGAGAGAGAGAGAGAGAGAGAGACGCTGCTGGAGGATCACCAGTCGTCTCACCCAGCCCCCAAAAAAGAAAAGAAAAGTAATGCACTTCTCTATTTCGCCAAGGGCTTCCTGGCTTTTTGTCAGCACAGTCTATCTTGTCTCCTGAGCCCTTGCATGCAGCCAGGCAAGCCCAAGGGGGGGGGGGGGGGGGGGTGGTCAC
>VUQS01036219.1:4139-15846 GCA_015108495.1 Heterochromis multidens
AAATAAAAAAAAAAAAAAAATATGATTTTTTTTTTTTTTTTTTTTTTTGGTCTTTTCCTTACCCAGTAGATTAGTACATAAAGCTAACCAAACAAGGGAGTTAAAAGAAATGTAAGTGTGAAAGTAAAACAAAGGAAAGTTAAAAATAAAGTCCTGTGAACTTTTCACTTCTTTGATGAAAGGGTTGTGACTTATGACTTGTGACCATGAACACAGCAAATCAACAGCTCAGATTTCACGACTATTTCCCAAACTGCCATAAGACTGTGTTGTTTCCAAAAATATAAAAGTCAGAGGATTTGATTTTATTCAAGATATTATTAAATCGATTCTTCTGTCAATTCAGAATATCCATATTGTGTTTAAAATTAAACTATCATGCTTTTCCTTATTTTACGTCATATATGTATAATATATATTACAGTCACCTGACACTTTATTAGGTATACCTCGCTAGTACAAGGTTGGACCCTCTTTTGTATTCTGAACTGCCTTAATTCTTCATGGCATAGATTCAACTAGGCGTCGAAACATTCCTTAGAGATTTTGGTCCATATTTACATGATAGCATCATGCAGTTGCTGCAGATTTGTCGGCTGCACATCCATCAGAAGATGGGTACACTGTGGTCATAAAGGGATGGACAAGGTCAGCAACAATGCTCAGGTAGGCAGTGATGTTCAAACTCAGCTGGTTCTAAGGAACCAAAAATCAGCCTAGAAAATATCCCCCATACCATTACACCACCTCCACCAGCATGAACCACTGATACAAGCAGAATGGATCCATGCTTTCATGCCAAATTCTGACCCTACCATCTGAAGGTTGCAGCAGAAATTGAGACTCATCTAACCAGGCAATGTTTTTCCAAATTTCTTTTGTCCAGTTTTGTGAGCCCATGTGAATTGTAGTCTCAGGTTCCTGTTCTTAGCTGGCAGGAGTAGCACCCAGTGTTGTCTTATGCTGCTGTAGCATATCTGCTTCAAGGTTTGATATGTTGTGTATTCAGAGATGTTCTTGTGCATAACTTGGTTGCAACAAGTGGTTATTTGAGTGACTGTTGCCTTCTTATCAGCTCAAAGCAGTCTGGCTATTCTCCTCTGACCTCTGGCCAAAGTCGCTCACTGGATGTTTTCTCTTCTTTGGACCATTCTCTGTAAACCCTTAAGATGGTTGTGAGGGTAAATCCCAGTAGATCAGCAGTTTCTGAAATACTGAGACTAGCCATGTTCAACATCACTTAAGTTACCTTTTTTCCCCATTCTGATGCTTGGCTTGAACCTCAGCAGGTCATCTTGATCATGTCAACTGCCTAAATGCATTAAAATGCATTGAGTTGCTTCCATGTGTTTGCATAATTAGATATTTGCAATAACGAGTAGTTGAACAGGTGTACCTAACAAACTGGCCAGTGACTGAGTGTTATTACAGTGGTGTACTCATATTAAAAATTGTTTCAAGTAATGAGGTTTAGCATATGAGCATGTAATCCTTATAAGCCAAACTCTCAGGCTTTAGACTGCAACATTTTTTCTACTTTTGGATTTTAATGATGTCAGTGAGAGGCTGTGAGCACAATAGTCCCACCCACCTGCTGTTCAAACACTCTGTTTGTGGGGGGAAGCCAGTCAGAAGAAAGTTGGCTCAGAGGGAGACTGACCTTAAGAGAAAGGAGCTAAAACAGCTAATTTTCTTGATGAACAGAGGAGCTGCACCAAGGGCCAGTATAAAAAAATTATTATTTTGAGCATAATGGAAAGCAACTCTAGGAAGATGTAAGAATAAAAATATGGATCTGGAGCTCAGTATGAAAGGTCTCACATCGGGATTTGACAGCCGCCATGTTACAAGTCACTTATGCAGAAAATATCTGAACATCAGACTTTTGATCTGAATTAGTAACTGATGTTTACACAGGCTTTATGGTCACTAGCATGGTCTTTTTGACAGAATGCTGAGTTTATGTTCTGTCATTTTGATGATAAATATGTAAGCAGCTAAGTGGTTTTAATTCTGCTTTGCAGATACTTGCAAGCTGAGAATTTCAAAGAAATTTTTTTTTTCAGAATTAAAATTTTTACTAGAAAAATGGCTTCATATTCAGTAATACATCATAGCTTGCATAGAAATAAAATCCAACCATTACCTCTAATTTTGTTTATCCAGCTGCTTAATTTTTTTTGTTAATTTAACCATCTGCTGTAGATATCTTGTTTGATCCACATTGCTAATTTAACATTATCTAGTGTGACTTCATGATTAGCTACTGTCCAAATGTCAGAATGCTCCACAGTCAGAATAAAATGAGTTTTTTTAATTCTCCCCCTTCTGGTGATATTGTGTTAATGTAGAATAAGTAGTATATAATCAACACTAGTTGTAGTATAATCTACCTAACAAACAATAAAAGTTAGTGAAAGTTTGTCTCCCAGACATTTGTATATTTCCTGATGTTTTTACCACATTTCGGATTTGGAATTTGAGGCTGTCCAGTCCAAAACAAGTAAAAATGGTCAGTATTAGAAAGGACAGAGATTGGGTTCTTCAAGACAGAAAAATGGACAGTCCTCAGGTTTAATGAGGAGACCCTGGCTGTTGGAGGCACTAATGAGAGTGCTGCAGTGTGTCTGGGAGTTGAGACAGCACACCATTGTAACCTGCTGGAGAAAGAGGCAAACATGAGATGGCATTTCTTTGCAACTTTGTCTCCTTTCTTTGTGATGCCTTCTATAAATTTAACCTTTTAGCTGATGAAGAATGTTGGCAGGATGTGTGATTAGGCATCAGATCTCTACCTGTTTACACTGACAGTTGGTCTCCACATGCAGGATCAGTTTGCTCCTGATAAACAGCTTTATCTGTTGGAGAGGTCCTGTTGTATTTCAAAGAGATGTGCTCATCAGTCTCTACAGAGGGAGTGTCTTTAAACAAGTACACTAGCATACAGGGAGGGAAGCTTGGAATGTTGGCAGTGTGTTTTGATGATTGAGCATGTTGTTGGAATAGGAAAGTTATGTTTTGGCATGGTTTCCTTTCATTGGATTAAGTTGATGGTGCCAATACTTTATTTCTGTTGTGATTTTTTCCTTATCTTGTCCTGAATGTAAAGTAATGTTATGAATTCTAAGTCTGCTGTTTGGCCCTGCCATAGTCCTATAATACTGTGCAAAAGTCTCGAGCCAGCCCTTCTTTCTATTTTGCTAGGAAAATGCGACATAGGTTCAATGATTTATTGAAACATGTGCAAACATAAATGGAAATACAGTATATAAGACAAAAAAAGAGTTTGTCCAAGTCTAATGAGCTTCAAAGTCAATATTTGGTATGACCACCTTTATTCTTTGACACAGTCTGAACTCTCTTAGGCAGCTTTCTTGTCATTTCTTTAAGTAGTCTTCAGGAATAATTCTCCAGGCTTTTTGATATTCCAAAGCTCTTCTTTTGATGTTGGCTGCCTTTTGTCTTATTCTCTGTCAAGAGGTATGCTTTTACTTCATTGTTAATGTGTTTGGGATCATTGTCATGGTGAAAAATGAAGCTCTTGCCAATCAGATGATTTCCAGATGGTATTGCATGGTGGATCAAAATCTGATGGTACTTTTCTGTATTCATATCCTTGTTCTTTCAACTGCTCCTTTTAGGGGTCGCCATAGTGGATCATCTGACTCCATCGTACCCTATCCCTACCATCCTCTCCTGTCACACCAACTCTCTGCATGTCCTCCTTCATTATATCCATGACTCTTCTCTGGCGTCTTCCTCTTTTCCTCCTGCCTGGTAGCTCCATATCGAACATCCTTTGTCCAATATAAATATCCAATAACCCTCCTCTGCACGTCCAAACCCTCTCAGCCTTGCCTCTCTGACTTTGTCCCCAACCTGCTCAACCTGAGCTGTCCCTCTGATATACTGATTTCTAATCCTGTCCCTCCTGGTCGCTCCCAATGAAAATCTTAACATCTTCAGTTCTGCCACCTCCAGCTCTGGCTCCTGTCTTTTTGTTAGTGTCACCATCTCCAAAGCATACATCATAGCAAGTCTCACTACCATCTCGTAAATCCTCCCTTTCACTCGTGCTGCTATCCTTCTGTCACAAATAACCCCTTACACTTGTCTCTACCCAATTTTGACAAGATATTCAACACCACTGGCTGAAATGCAGCCCCAAACCATGACAGATCCTCCACCGTGTTTTACAGATGGCTATACACACTCACTGTTGTACCTCTCTCCTGACCTCCTCCAAATTTGGGGTCATCACTCCATAAGACCTCATGCTTCTGATTTTCAGTCCAGTTCTTGTGAAGTTTGGCATACCTCTTCCTTTTCTCCGTCTTTCACTTCCTTAAGAATGGCTTCTTGACAGCTACCCTTCCACTTATACCATTTGGGATGAGGCTTTGATGAACAATAGATGGATGAAAGGTGTCAGGTCTTTGCTGGATTTTTTCCTGTTTCTTAAGTAGATGACTTTTAGACATACAGACTTACATGCTGTAGATAATCTTTAGGCATGCCATTTCTTTGGTCCTCCACTTGTCCAGTTTCCTCAAATTCTTTAAGGACACCCTGCACACCATGCCAAGATATGCCAAGTTTTCAGCTAAAAGCTCTTTGGGAATCATCTTGTTGGTGCAAAAATACTATTTTACTAAAGAAATGGGAACAAATTAAGCGTTTTTGCACCAGGCTGCTGGTAATAAAGTACCTAAAGATTTTTATCTTTTTTTGCTAATTGTCTGTTTGGTGTAGCTACAATACTTGTTCGTCCCTGCAGTTAGGTGACTTTTTATGGTTGAAGGTCAGTGTTAAATGGCTTAAACAAAAAAGCAAAACAAAACAAAAGGAAAAACAATGGAACATGGAAGGTATAAAGACTGGACTAAAATCACCAAAATAACAGCTATTGTCCAAAGAAAAGCTATGAAAGACCTTCACAAAGCCTGGAGAAGTATTGCTCAAGACTACTTTAAAAATTACAAGAAAGTCTGGCTCCGTGGACGCAGTTATCCTAATCTGATAGGCAACACATTTAAATGTCCTTCAGCTTTAAGCTCCTAATCCAGCTTTAATGCGTAAACAACATTTGTACGTTTACCACATTTTACTCATTTATATTGACCTACCATTCACATATCACGTAACAGTGAAATGACTTTGGCCAACAAACAAACCTGATCCATTCTTTATTTCACAGCACAGAGTAAGTGACCTACTGTCCTTCCAGAACCAGTGTGACCCCATGGGATTCTTCTTGGATAAAGTGCCAGGCCTCAATTCAGATAATGTTCTTAAGAAAAAATAAGATAAAGAAGTCAAGAAAGAGAAATCCACATTTACACCTTTAGTGTGGTTGTTTAGTAACACTTGAATTTGACACTGTGTACATGCTCAATCTCAGCACACAACAAAGTTTGCATAAACCTCTCAGAGCAGGCTTGGTATGATGAACCATGAAAGAAAGTCAAGTCTGACTGTCTGTGTTCTTTCAATTCCAGAAAAATGCAATTGCACTTCATCTTTTGTTGATTGTTCTATGCATGATGGAGGAAGGTTCAGAGTTACACTAGATTAGATTATTTCAAGGCCTTGTAAGCCAGGTATTTCCTAAACTGGGACACATTGACATCACTGATCCCCCTCACTACAGTGGAATAATTATCAGTGACCAAGAGGGATGGAACATCAGAGAACTGCCTGTTAATTCCAGCTCAGATTACTGCCACCAGGCACATGAGGGGAGGTCCAATCAATACTGTTTCTCACACAGTTTTCTCCTACTGTGACCCTACTAAAGACCAAGGAGGAAGAACACTCAGAACCTAAAAAAGTTTATGAAAATTGTCCCATCAAAACACATTATGGCTGCTGGAAATTCCTTCTAGACTAGAATTCTCTAGGATTCCTCAGTCACTGATGTTAGTAACCCTAACTATAACCATAGTCTACGCAGGCTCAAAACCAAGTGTCTTTATAACACCACCCCTGACAAATTGGAATGAAAATCAGGAAAGCGTTCTGGCACTAATTGTGCATAGCTTTAGTTATATTGGAATTTAGTGAGATGGTTCAGCATTTTCATTAATTACCTTAGTTTTTTGTTTCAGAGTGAGATCCTTGTCAGTCTGATGTTTGTGCTACACAGTGCTACACCGTAGCTATAAAGTGCTGCTTAGCAGCTCTGTAAGCGAGGCTGCTAAGCTAGGCTCAGCCTACAGAGCTAACTGCTTCTTTCCCCCAAGCTTTTCCCTGTAAAAACAGGGGATGCCTGCCAAGACTTGTAAAACTAAAAATGATCTACCAAAATATAGAATAGTTTTGGTTTTAATGAGTCATATTGGAAGTATTTCTTATTAAACAGCTAGTGAGAGGGACAATGGGAAGTTTTCCTCCAGTCTTGTAACAGAGAGGCTACCATGTCTGGTAACATTGGGTCTATGACCAAATTATTTGGCAGTGGGCAGATGGATAAAATTTTGTTTGATTTTTAATTTCTACAAACCCATGCTAACTGATGCTGTTGCACACTTAACTCTGTGTATTATTGTACAATATCCCAAAATCATCATCCCACCCAGGAACCCTTAAGTACGAGCTAGTGAGCAGACATTCATGTGTGATTATTTGTTGGCATTAGTCACACTTTTGCAGAAATGCTGGTTCCCTGTGTCTCTGTGCAGTTCAATAATGTGTCTCGCAAGTCAGAAGGTGCAGCATTGTATTATGGCTTTTTGCCCTCGGAGGCATGTGCCTCCAGGGTGTGTGTGCGTGCTCGTCACTGTTTGTGCTGTGTCAAGAATGAGGATATAGCAGATTAAGAAAGAGAAAAACAAAAGTACATTCCTATCAGTGTTTTAATATGTGGTGATTATACATCAGTATTTACAGCATGTGTATGTATTTATATAAAAGAGAGACAGTGTGTTCCATCTGGGATATGGGTCAGTAATTTGTTAGTAATTTGTTTAGTTGCTGTGTTAGTTTGGAGACAAACAATCATTTATTTCAATTTAAGTATTATTATTATTATCAAATTAGTATTATTAAATGATCTGAAACTAAAGACATTTTTAATCATTATTTTCAGAGGCAATACTGAACTTTCAAGTTCCATGCTCAGTGCAAAGTTTATGGTCAAGTAGTTGTGAGAACTCTGTGTGCTAATAAGGCAAACTTGTATGGATATGAGTTATGAGTTATGAATTTATTCAAAAAACAGCAAATTGTCAGTACACTCCACATTCTTCATTTTGGTGTAGGTCGCAAACAACACAAAAAGTAGTAAAAACAAAAGAAAAATATAAAGAAGACACTTATTTGCTTTTCTAACTTTTTTTTTTTTCTACAAAAATATGAACACGATTTCTGTGCTGTTCTTAGTGGCGTGGTGGTTAGCACTGTTGCCTCACAGCAACAAGGTCCTGGGTTTGAATACACCATCTGACCAGGGCCTTTCTGTGTGGACTTTGTATGTTCTCCCTGTGTCTGTGTGGGTTCAGTACCAGGCCTCTGAAACTGAAGCAGCTTAATACAATTATGTCATCAATTATTTATTTATTTAAATGCATTCTGAGATCAAATCTGTAACAAATCTACAGTAGCCTTTTATGTGTTTTTGGAAATTTTTGGTCATGCTCTTTCTGCTATAATGGTGACCCAGAAGTGCTGTAAAAGTTGACCCAACTAATGGGCATATCCAGAGACACATCATAGCTCTTCTTACTGGAATAAATACTGGCTGAGCTCATTGGTGCTAAACCCCTGACCTGGGGCTTCAGACAAACACACACAGAATAGTAATTAAACTTGCAGTGTGGCATTAGCCTGTGGCATTTCCCTGCAGCCTGCTGTTTTACATGGGCCTTTGATGAAGGCAGGATTGGCTGGTTGTTTATTCTGTGTGACTTCAGACATCTCAGTTTTTGTTGATCATAGCTCATATTTTTGGATTGAAGCACAAATATTACATCTGTAATAGACATAGACATAGACTTTATTCATCCCACACTAGGAAAATTAATTTGTTACAGCAGCACAAGGGACAGGAAGAAAAAAGTGAATTAGAGATATATTAGAAAAATAAAAATAGAATAAATAAGTAAGTAAATAAATAAGTAAGGGAAATAGTGTACAAAAAAAGCCAATACTATACTATGTACAGATGGTTACTATATACAGTAAAACACACCAAGGTTATTATTATTTTTTAAGGTTTTTTTATATATATATATGTACATAAAGTGTAGTGGGAGTGATAATGATACACATGTATTTTTAAACAGTATTTATCCTGTGTGCGTGTTGTACAGTCTGACTGCTGTCAGAATGATGGACCTGTGATAGCATTCCGTCCTACATCGTGGCTGTAACAGTCTACTGCTGAAGGAGCCGCGCAGGGCCTCCACAGTCTCATGGAGGGGGTGAGAGGTGTTGTCCATAATGGACATTAGCTTGGCTAACATCCTTCTCTCACCCACCTCTTCTATGGAGTCTAGGGGACTGGCCATGACAGAGCTGGCCCTCTTTACCAGTCTATTAAGTTGTTTCCTGTCCCTCTCCGTGCTGCCACCTGCCCAGCAGACAACTGCATAAAATAGTTACTCCTGTACTTTGTTTTCAGTAGGAATAATTCCACAACTTTATTTAGTTAAATTCTCACACAACAGTCGCCTCAAGGTGCTCTATACATAAAGAGAGAGATAAACCCAACAATCAGATGATCATGTATGAGGAGCACTTAGCAAGGGTGAAAAGGAAGAACTCCCTTTTAATAGGAACCAGGCTCAGAGAGGGACAGGAATCAGAGGGGATCAGTTGAGGAGTGAAGGGAAAAAGAAGGGGAAAAAAAGAACATAGAGAGATACTTAGATAAATACTTAACATTGTTCTATGAATTTTATTCTTTTCATTTAGACTGTTATGAGACTTGTCTCTTAGGGTAACAGCAATATAGAAGTTGGCTTCTGACCAGAGTAACAGGAGAAAATCATGTTTTCTGTGTGCTGAGTAAAAAGAAAATGTTAATCTCAGCTTATTTTGGAGACCAAAAGGAAAGCAGAACTCATGAAATGTGTATTACAAGAGAACTACTGTATAAAACTGCAACTGAAATGTGACTTTTTATTTCAAAGGAAACAAGCACCCTTGCTTTCTTTAAAAGATTTGTAATATCCATTTACTCATACTTTATTCATACCTCAAAGCTACAGTATGCAGCATGGATCTCCCAATAATTGAATCCTCCATGATGAAAATGCTGACTATATGACATTGGCTATCAAGGTCATACATGCATTTTAGAGGGAACAGTGTAATTCACTGGACAGAATTGTTACAAGCTGTGTTAAAGCATCCATTGTATGTTGACTAAATAACTGCAGAAGTGTAGTTTAATGAGACAACACTGTCAGGAAAGTGTCCATGTGGTTCTTTATATTGTAGGATGACTTGTAAAGCATCTAAGGTACTATGAGTGCGGCAGCTGGCGGATCTAAATGAAAATCTGTATATTGTTTAATGACACTGTATACAAAGCAACTAACCAACTGGCTCTTTGTATTTTGTGAAATTTGCTCTTGTGTTCTTGAGTGTTAGACAAAATTATCAGGCACATTTAAATGACAAGTTGATTCTGGGAGCAGGTCTTCTCACAGCTAAATGCAACAAGCTCCTAAGAGGTCTGCAGAGCTCTTCTATTGCAGCTCTTCTGCTAGTTAAGTGATATGTTAAAGTGTGAAAAGATTTTATGCTGTTGTACTTACAGTAGATTTTGGGATTTACCTGTTTCAGCCATGTTTAGACCAACATTAACTATTGAAAATGCAGTAATTTGAGTGGGGTCAGTGGCAGGGGAGGTTTGAACGCAGAGGCTTCCATCAATGAAAAACAAAGTGTGAAGTGAAGTGGAATCCAGTACCCATTTGATGAACTTTGTCACATGTAAGTTGCAGTTAGTACCATTTGGCTGACATCTGGTGACTGGAGGATATAAAAATATGATCTTTACACTGTGACTGAAGCATCTGCATTTCTTAAATTTCTTCACTTATTCAGTTCTATTCTTGGCCTCTGTTGCTTTCAGTGAATGAGGTTTATTGTACCATGATATGTCTAAAAGCCATTTCACTGGAATGACTGTGCCTTTTGTCACTTTGACAAATGACCTAGAAATCTTTATACAGAATTCATGATGCACAGCAGAGGGTGACAGACCCTGATGTGTGCACAGAAATGAATGTTTTGATGAATTTGCAGAGCTCTTAATGTGACACAATTATAAATAACTAACAATTTTCCTTTTCCCAATAGATCAAATTAAATCTAGTGTTGTGCTCATTCAATTAATGAACTTGACAGACAAAAATCTGAGGACTTTTCTACAGGATACCAAAATTCTCACTTCATAGCTATCCTCTCAGCTGCAAGCGTACTAAAGCTTTCATATTGCAGAAACAACTTCTTGGGACTGCAGAAACAATTTCTACTCTATGGAGATCCGGTTGGCCTCATGCTCTATGAAGCAGCTTAGAAGTCCTTTGCCCATTCACATATTCTCATAATTTTTGTGAGGTCATTGTGTCCCTGATAGGTTATGTACGCCATCCAAAACTGGGGTTTTTGTCTTTCTGTTCAGTGTTATCCACAGGGAGGTATCCTTGGGACATCTCAGAACATTAAGGCTTGGGTAGATCAAATGGATCAACTGGCTTGTTTCAGTGTGAGGGAGCAAAAAAACAACTATTCCTCTCTGTGTACCTAAGCGCGAGCTCCGAGACCCTTGACAGAACCTTATTTTTTATGATTCAGAAACACTGTGACTGACTTTTTCCCCTCAGGAGGCCAGCATGACCTCTGTAGACAGCACACCAATCCACAGAGTCAATATGACTTCTCACACTTCATTTTATTCTAACTTGTGACAAGATGTTGATGCACCCAAATTTTATTTTTGTTGAACTCTAAACTGTTTTAAATTGTCAAAGTGGAAAAACTTGGAAATGTCAGAACTGCAATGGATTTGAATTTACCTCAGTAGAGGAGAGATTTGTGGAGACAGTCACTTTGTCAGTTCTCCCATTGTGGATGCATGGTTCTTGTGTGGTATCTAGAGGCAAGATACTTTTGAAAATCATTTAGCATATCTGTGGTTTCTAGACTCATTTAATATTGTTGATCTTTTAATATTTTCTTTGAAGGCAGCAGGAAATGTTGAAACACTATCAATTTCCATCATGGAACTTGAGATAGGAAGTGTGATCTTCAATTTTAAATATGATCAACTTATCTTTATTAATGGGCTATGTACCACAGGCCTTTAAGGTGGCAGTAATTAAACCATTACTTAAAAAGCCATTACTTGACCCAGCTGTCTTAGCTAATTATAGGCCAATCTCCAACCTTCCTTTTATATCAAAAATCCTTGAAAGAGTAGTTGTAAAACAGCTAACTGATCATCTGCAGAGGAATGGTTTATTTGAAGAGTTTCAGTCAGGTTTCAGAACTCATCACAGTACAGAAACAGCATTAGTGAAGGTTACAAATGATCTTCTTATGGCCTCTGACAGCGGACTTATTTCTGTGCTTGTCCTGCTAGACCTCAGTGCAGCGTTCGATACTGTTGATCATCATATTCTATTACAGAGATTAGAGCATGTTGTAGGTATTAAAGGTACTGTGCTGCAGTGGTTTGAATCATATCTATCTAATA
>VUQS01036221.1:1454-18381 GCA_015108495.1 Heterochromis multidens
TATCCTCACATGGCTATCTGGCTTCAAAGGTGTGTGTGTGTGTGTGTGTGTTGCCTGTTGATCATCCATCCTGTTTTGAAGCAGATAGTTGGAGTCAGCACACAACCTTGAGGGCGTGAGATGTATAACCATGTAATGCCACTCATGATGGTTGACCTGGAAATGTATGGCAGTGCTGCAGGAAGTTAGAAGGATTAAAGATGATGTGGAGAAACCGGAAGAAGAGACGGCAAACGAGCTGACCGGTGTAAGATATCCATGAGCTCACTGGAAAAGGATAGGCCAACGGTCAAAGGTTGAGATTATTTCTACAGCAATAAGCATATTTATGTATTACACAACAGAAAGCTGATGATTCACTGTTTTTGAAAGCTTTCTTTTAAGATATTTTCCACTTGACACTCCAGAAGTATTAAAACATCCACTTCAGTGACTTTCAGTGAGATGGTTGTCCAATTTTCTCTCACAATGTCCTGTAGTTTATCTCTGGCCTCTGACACAGCTGCTGTCAGCTGATCTGATCTGAAGTTTACTACGGACCCCAACCCAAATGTGAATGAAAAACCTTTATATTAAGAATGAAGCAATAAGCTAGGTTGGAAGCTGTAGATTTTAAACGAAGGCCTCATTGAGGATCAGCGGATCCCAGGTCTGGCAGATCCCCCTGATACCCCCTGAAGGAGAGGCAGGGTAGGACACCTAAATGAGAACAAAAAAATGCGTGGGGCAAGTAGAAGGGGAGTGTTTGGGGGTTGGTCCTCAAATACTTAAGTAGTGTTACTAGTTTGGGATAATTTTTTTGTGGAAAGAAAATCGTGCCTCATTATGGTTTTTGAGATGATTTGTTTGATTTATTTGCATCATGTATCTTTTATTAAACACCTTCTCCTTTTCTTGAAACAGTTTTTAATAGTTTTTAATTTATAAGCTTTTCTATATAGTTACCTATTTCTATGTGTTTACTCATGAAATATATTTTAATACAACTTTTAACTTATTTAAAATGCATTAAAATACACTTCTTGCCATTCTTGCTGGTGCCTCATTGGTGGATATGTATGTGGACATATATGACTGGTTGTTTGTGTATGTTTACCACTGTCTCTAATATGTTTTCTGAATGCCACAAGCTGAAACAGGCAAACAATACATTTTTCATTTTACTACAAGCCTTGCTGAAACTTTAACCTCTTGGTTCCATCTGCCAGTCACTGGCAAATTTCTTGCAATAACCCATGCTATGAGTGGTTCCTGTTCTAGGCCCAGACGTTTTGTGGTGCATGCTGGTGTCAGCAGATTGATGGAACAAGTTCTAGATTGGTCACCAACACTGTTTCAGTGGAAAAGACAGAAAAAGATAAAGCAGTAGCATTGACATCTTAAAAACCTGTGTAGGTCTACATCAGACCAGTCTCATATTTACTGATTTGTGCCCATGTACATTAAGTAAAAAAAATCATTTGACTCTTCTACACCAAATGGACCGATTGAGTGCTGCCTACTATTTTTTTCGGTACAGGTTGTCATAAATATATATAATTTTTGTATATTTTTAATTGATTTGTTTACTGCACTTGGAATAAGCCAGCATTGCGTCCACAGTGCAGCCGTGTTGGCTGTTGTGTCCAGTGCGGTCAGTCCGCTCAATCAGGACCAGCTGTGGAGGAGAAAATCCGTCAGAACCTTGGGGGGAGCAGCTGCGTGAAGGCAGCGGTACTTCCGCAGCCAGTCCCCGTGGGACTTGGGGTGGTGATGTTTCCGTGGTCGTGCTGTTTTTCACCAGGGCCACTTGTGATGTGAGCTGAAGAGCCAGCAGCAGAACTCTGAGGACAGTCTTCTACTCTTCTTGGTGGAGAACAGGTGAATGGGCAGTACAGTGATGTGGTGGTTAGCGCTGTTGCAAGAAGGTCCTGGGTTTGAATCCACTGTCTGGCCAGGGCCTTTCTGTGTGGAGTTTGCATGTTCTCCGCATGTCTTCGAGGATTACCTCTGGATACTCTGACTTCCTCCCACAGTCCAGAGACATGCAGTTAGTGGGGTTAGGTTAGTTGGTGATTTTAAATTGCCCGTAGGTTAGAATGGTTGTCTGTCTCTCTGTGTCAGCCCTGTGACAGACTGGCGACCTGTCCAGGGTGTACCCTGCGTTTTGCCCTATAGCAGCTGGGATAGACTCCAGCCTCCCCGCGGCCCTGATTTGGATAAGAGGACGAATGGTGTTTTTTACAATTATTTTTAAAATACAGGACAGTTTCTGAAGTCCAATTCTGTAGCCTTGAGATAAGTGTTTTCGTTATCACCTTTTTGGGCTAACTATTTGTCAATCACAAGCTAAAAGTATATCTTAGATCGTCCTCCTTTCTGACTCCTAAAATGACCACAACCTTAAAAAACCATAAACTCATCAGGAAAGTGTTTAGAGGTCGTTTTCCCATTAACCTCTGACTTAGGACTGGAAGTCTTTTTGCAACCACAGGCATCGCCTCCTAGTGGTTAAACAGAATTCAGATTTAAGGTGCTTCCATGTTGGCTTCACTTTTCAGACCCAGAAGCTACGTCCACCTTTTATACTGTCTGTGCTCCAAATCGAAACACGCAATCCATGTAATTCAAAAAGAAGGTTTCATGCATAAAAAGAAGAAAAGTTCAGAAGATTGAAAAAAATACACACTGCATAGTTTACATTAAACAAGTATTCAGACTGACTGTCTATAAAATCTAAATCTTTTACAAACTTTAGAAAAAGGTTCCAGACCTTTTCAAATATATATTATTTTACTCTTCATTAAAGTATATATTAAATTTTTTGTAATGGAAGGATTACACCATGATCATGCTACTATCCTTTTTTAGCATTTAAAACCCCAAAGTTTTATTCTAATTGCGTCCTCCTGGATACAAATAAAATTTGGTTTGGTAGAATTTCTTTTGAGATTATTTTCTCACATCTCTCTGACATCTTCTCAAAATGTTTTAGTCCTTCAGCTAAACACAATAAAATAGTAATCCTTTTGATTTGAGCAAAAGTCCAGCGTAGAGTGGCTCAGTGAATGTGGACTAGACTCTGTGGAGGAGAGTCATGGTATCAGAGACACTGTAGAAGGACAGAACACCTGCTCTGTGATCCATGTAAACTCCAAATGTAGAGGACGGAGGACCAGAGATGTCAGTTCGGACTTTGTTGTACCAAAATACGTAACTGTTTGTGTAACAACGCAATGACCAAGATTTGTCATTGAATCCAAATGCACACTGTTCTGAGTCACCTGCTCTTCTGATCCTACACCAACTCCTCTCCCTCTCCACTCCACCTCCCAGTAACAACGTCAGTCAGACTCTTTCTATTCAGGGCCTGTTTATATTCAGTAAATCTTTCTGGATTCTTAGAGTAAGACTGATGTTGCAGCATTAAGGTTGGCTTTCTGTTACCCTTAGATAATAACAGCCGTCTGTTTGCTGTGTTTGGATCCAGTGTGATTTCAATTGAATATTTTAAGGATTCTGCTCTGGTCTTTGGTAGCAAAACACCCACTGTCCACTGTCTCACTCAGGATGTCCCGTAGTTTATGTCTGGTCTCTGACACAGCTGCTGTCACATCCTCAAAGTACATCTGAGGATAAATATTGATGCTGGATGATGCTGGATGAGTGTGTAGACCCACTGAGTGCTGACAGTGAGGAGTAGTTGTGTAGAAACTGCTTGTGATCCTCTATGTGTGAAAGCTGCTCCAGCTCCTCATCCATCCTCTTCAGCTCAGCAATCTCCTGCTCCAACTGCTCCTGAAGCTCTCTGACTCAACTCACTTCAGCTTCTTGCTGGGATCTGACTGCTGCTTCACATCATTGCGTCTTTTCTTGATGAGCCGGATCAGCTCTGTGAAGATTTTCTCACTGTCCTCCACTGTTTTGTCAGCAGAGTCATTGATGGCCTCCACCTCCTGTTGTAGCAGCTCTAAATCTTTCTCAATCTTGGATTCTCTGCTGGATTTTTAGTTGCTTCAACTCGAGCTCCTTCTGCCTCTGCTTTTGTTGGAGTTCTTGGAGTCCAGTCTTCTTCAGCTCCTCCACTAAATCTGTTAACATGATGTTTTTCTCCAGGAGAGACCTTGGTGTGAAAGTCTTCCTGCACTGAGGGCAGCTGTATTTTCTCTTTAGATCCTCTCCATCCCAGTGGGTTTTAATACAGCTCATGCAGTAGCTATGTCCACAGGGAATAGCTACTGGACCCTTCAGTAAATCCAGACAAATTGAACAAGAGAATTTCTCTGAAAACAGCTGATGTCCTTGTGCCATTTCTTCTCTCAACATCGATAAATGTCTGAAGATTTTAGCTGCTGTCAGACTCAGCTTCATGTAGATTGCAGAAAAAGGTGTGGTTTGGACCTTGGACCTTAATTTTATATGTTTATTGTTAGTTTGATGTTTGCCAAGATGGTTTGCCTTCCTTTAAACCATAAAAGACTGAGGTGTGGTCATATGGAACCACTGATGTGCAGTTGTTTGCCTCTGCCAACCAGTCATATTGCAGATTATATCCATAATCTATTTATGGATTGTATATTTAATTTTGCCTTTGAATGTATTTAATAAATGAGTACCAAAGATTAGGTCACAAATTTAATATCTGACTAAATGTGAAACATAGCTTCACTCTCCCCTCCTGTTCCTGAGTTATGGTGTTATGGTGCACAGTACTGGATTAAGTGATTCCAATATGTTCATGTAAATCAGGAGTCTTTCTTACACATAAAAGCTGCTATAAAGTTTATATAGGATTATAACCAGAATACAACCAGCTGAGTCTATCATAAAGACACGTGTTGCAGACAAGTTGCACTCATCAGTGCAGACTGACTTAGGTTTATTGCAACATGTTGGTTATCTTTCTGCGTTTATGAATTACATGGCAATTATTTGCAAACCCTCACCAGTCTGTCTGAGAGTGATTGCAGTCAGTCCGAGTTGGACTGTGATTGTTTGGAGACGGGTTCCCTTCCAACACACAACCTGTGCAATCACTTTGCGATCAAAAGTGGTCGACTAGAGGTTGAGAGTTGCATGCTCAATCTCTGGACCAGTTGGTACGTGTTGAAAAACCGGAGGTTTCTTCCTGTTAAAAGGGAGTTTTTCCTTCCCACTGTCGCCAAGTGCTGGCTCATAGGGGGTCGTCTGATTGTTGGGGTTTTCTCTGTATTATTGTAGGGTCTTTATTTTACAATATAAAGCGCCTTAATGAGACTGTTGTTGTTATTTGGTGCTATATAAATAAAACTGAATTGAAATGAATTACATTCAGTTGCTGTATTTTAAGAAAATAATAATATACAGTACAGCATGAATAAACACTCCATGGAAATGCTAAAGGGCTAAATCTGGACCCAATTTTTTTTTCCTGACATCAGGTTCAAAACACTCCAGGGGCTGTTGAGGGAGGAATATCAAGATGTGTAGGGAGGTTTGAAGCTTTTTTGGCAGCTGCAAAGAAAAACATACTGGCTACAAGAACATTCAAGAACAGGCTGTCAGGTTAAACTTCACGATTCTTTTATCTTTTACTCTTTGTGCTGTTCTATGTTCCTTTGTTTTTGTTTAGTCTTCGCCCCTGTGATATGGCTCTGCAGTTTATTTGTATTACTTTGACATCCTTATTTCATGTTTATGTCTACCCTCACAAAGTAATCAGGGTCATTAAATCTGAATTCTTGTCATGGTTGACCTTCAGGGGTCAGAAGTGTCAACTGTTTTAGCTGCTGTTATTTGGGCCTCACAGATGGAGTGCTGACGGTTATTTTCCAGGCACGTTTTCACACATCTGTGCACACACGGGGCTCTTCACAGCTTTTTGGAGGAATCTGGATAGTACAGTGGAATTTTCTTGCTGGATTTAGTCAATTTATTTATTATCATAGCATTAAATTTGCACCTTATCAACTTTAGGTGCTGATCCTTTTGAGTACCAATTCTAAGGCTTATATTTGGTGCAAGGTCAATAATAATATTTGGTGAAAAGGATCACTAATGGTAACAGATTATTGCCACAAATTCTGCACCTCTGTGTAGTCTTCCAGCATCTTGGAGCTGACTGTTTATTACATGCCACAACTTGACTGTTGTGGTTCAGTTGCTACTTGCCCAGCACTGCCTGGTACATTGGCTCTGTCCTCTGAAAGTTATGTTCCCGTACAGCCAAACTGCATTCTTAGGAATGTTTCAACGTCAAATATGCTTCTGGTGAGTATAAATTTCCAGGTGGATGAGTCACTCCTTATACCTGGAAATAAGGGAGAAGCTTCTACATCAGGGGTATTCAATTAAAACTTGCAAGGTGCATCAAAAAGAAGTCATTTGACCTTTTTGGCTTTTATAGTTATGGTGTATAACTTGTATTTGTTCGTGTATTCTTATAGTTTTAAATGAAATAATGATTGCTATGCTATTTAATAATGAACATCATATATCATGAAGGAAAACTAAGTGAAGAAGGCTTAAAGAGGGGGAGGAGGAAATCATAGACATTATAAAAAAGATGGATATAACTACTGTGACTTCACCTATTGGTTTCTGCACTTTGTGACATTTTGTAGTTGTGTGCGTTTTTGGACACCACTATGTTAGCTTTTTGGAGCCAGAACTTACCATACTTGGATGAGAGGGTCGAGTGCTAAGATATCAGCAAAAACTAGCAAGCTTGGTTTACAAGCTGCATTCATAAACAGTATTAGTGCAAAACAGATACCTGCTAATTAGTGCTAATTGGCACATCAATAAAATACTGTAATTTCACTCATCAAAAACTAGAGTACAGACTCCTTGGAAGGGCTGTACCTCAGTGTTATTTGTTAGATAACTGTATTAAAATGCTCCAAAATGTACCAACACCACAAACACGGTCAAGAGGACGAGTACAGTGACTCGATTATAGCTGTGGTAAAGCCTACAAGACAGCTAGCAGCTATAACCACCTTAGGCTCCAGTCACACATGCCTAGGGACTGGTTAGTGACCATCTGAGAACTATAGGTCTTAAGGGAAAAATAAGTATTGCCTGAATGGTTGTGAGTGGTTTCTGGAGGTTGCTGGCAGTCGTTAGTGTGAAAATGGTTGCAAAGACCCAGCAAACATGGTTGAAACCCCAGTATCATCTCCCCAGTCAAAACTGGTCATGGTACGGCAGCAAAAACTGAATCACAGATAGATGTTAAGATTGTTTTCACATAGAATAAAGGGGATGTCAATCTCTTACAAAGTGAGAAATATAGATCAGATTATTGCACAGAAGGAATTAAATGAATTTGTCTTTGTTTTCCTGAAACACGACAATTAATATGGTTAGCACATGGTTGTGAACAGATATCCACAGAATGTCTTCTTCTTGTACACAGACTACTATTACCGGAAACTTTTTTTTTTGTAAATAAACAACACTTTTAAGCTATTCATGGTTTTGTACATCTAAATTAAATTTCTTTTGTGGCATGATGAACTTAACGCTTTGGACTCATTATACCCTCCAAAATTAGGAATGCTCTCTTTCAGATGTGATTAGTTCAGTAGGGTAACTGGTGGACTTATAAGTTGGGGCTTGTGGGGAAGCTTTCTTTTCTTCTCAGTCTTTCTATCAAAAAACTTTTTTTACTTGTTTATTTTTTTTTATTGTAATTGATAAAGAGATAGTAGAATATTATTCCTGAACACAAACTTTCTATTACTAGAAAGTCTAACAACGACATCTAGGCAGTGTTCAAGAAGTACCTCAAAGCAGCGTCATGGTAACATCCGCAATGTTGGTTCAACTTTCATTTTGTAACTATTTTTCAACCATGACTAGATGTTGAGAAATGACTGCCAGCCGACAGTTATTCAATCTCAAAATGTTTTGTGGAGAGGTATACAGTGCTACACTAAAAACTTCTTTGTGATTGCTTTGGTCACTAGCAGGTTGCCACAGTAGTAAAACTGGAAATGGAGGCTGTTCACCTTTAAAGTTAAAATTATGCCTTTTGGTTGCAGTGGAAAGGCACAACTTTTACTTTGAAGGTCAGTGTTCTGTTTCCAGTTTGCATCACAATTTTTTAAGTTTCACTACAGCTCAGAGAGTGAAATGGCAAGTGTTTTCAGCGAAGTCGGCATCTTTCATGCACACTATGGACAACTGCGGCAACCTGCTATTGACCAAAGAAATCACAAGGAATTTTTTGGTACAGCACCTTCTTTGCAGCTGATTTCACCTGGCTACAGCCATCAGCCTCCAGCAACCACTCACCAACCAGTTGGAGAATATAAATTTTTTCCTTTGCAACTGGTCGTTGCCAAGCTTGATGCTGATGCTTTAACTACAGTGGCTATGCTCCTTATCATGCATAACTTGTCCTATACAATCCAAAATGGGTGAATTACATAAAAATTCACCCCTGTACAGTTTTCTGGCTTTAAACATATTTATTTCTGTTATGAATTTAGGTGTTTAAACACAGGAGTCTATAGGGATTGATTTTCTTTTAGAGCCAGCCTCAAGTGGCCACTAGATGTTGCTAAAGGTTGAGCCCCAGTGGTTGCTACTTGGGTTAATTTTACCCAAGGTTGTATTTTTAACTCAAAAACCCAGCCACGGGGTGCCAGTCCCAAGCCTGGATAAATGGGGAGGATATCCAGTGTAAAATCTTTGTGAGATCAAACATGTGGTTCATCAAGAATGAGATTTCCATACTGGACCGGTCGGGGCCCAGGTTAACAACGACCACCTCCGGTGCTGTTGGCCAGCAGGGTGCGTGTGGAAACTGTGCTACTGTTGGCCAAAGACAAAGGAAAAAGACAGGGAAGACATGTTAGGAGGCAGCGAGAGAGAAGGAATGACAAGAGTGTGGAGGTGAGAGCAAGGACTTTATGTAGGGACTATGACAGGTACAGGGAGAGAGCTGGCTGATATGATGGAGAGAAGATGGAGCTGCTAGACAGGAGGAAAAGAGGAAAACCACTATCTTGGAAACATGGTAACCATTATCCCCTGGATTTAACTTCATATACATGATGGTCTAAACAATTCAGGCTCTTTAACGACGAATTGACTCAGTAGTGGGTCAGATCTGGTTCTCAGGCAGCTTTTAATATCCTGATAGAGGATCAACTCTCACTTGAGTAGATCTCTGCTGTAGTATTCTTCCTCTTGTCGACTACTCCTTTAGTATTTTTCCTCTCAGCTGCGCTCTCCTGTCTGTCCTTTTTATAGAGCTTTTATCCTGTCGTTTTAATCCTCTTTCTACTCAGTCCCTCCCTCCCTCCTTTCTTTTTCTTACTCCCCTCCTTTAGGCGGTTCTTCTCTTTCCTAACCTTGTCCCTCCTCTCTACCTCCTTTCCTCAAGTCATCCTCTAAAACCTTGGCTCCTTTTTACCCACTTCTGTCTACTTATCACCTCGATAGCTTTTATTTCCTTCCCTTCTTCTCTTTATTTACATGCCTATTTCTTCTTATCTTCCTCCTTCTCTGCTCCCTCATTCCTGTCTCCTGAATTAACACCCTTTCTCTCATTTTCCTACCTTCCCACCCCACCACTTTTTCTTATATCTCGCTTTTTCATCACTCCTTTTTCCCTCCTTATCTCACAGCTTAACTTGTCTACCTTCTAACTTGTAACTCATTCTTCCTCTTCCTATCCTACCTCATTCTCATCTCCTTTTTCCTCCCTCACACATTCCCTTTTATCCTCTGCATGTTGCTTCCTTCCTTCTTCTAACCTTTTGTTGCTTCTCTACTTATCTTTCTATCTCTCGTATGGTTTCCTTAGCTCCTTCCCCACTTCCCTCTTGTACACCTCTCAACCCCTTTTGTTCGCTCCTTTCCCAACTACTTGCTTCCTTTTATACCCCTGTCTTTCTTTCCATCTCCTCTCCTTCCTTGCTCCATGACACTTGTTGATCTCCCCTACTTCCTCACTTCCATCTTTAATTCCCTCCTCTCCACACTTCCTACTGTCTTCTTCCTTAGCACTTTGTTCCTCTTTCCATCACCTCTTCCTCTCCCTTCACTGCGTCTCCCTCCTTTTGTTTCCTCCTCTTTTCCCTCCTTCCTTCCCTCTGTCTTGTGTTTATGTTCTCAGCTCCTGAAAGTCCAGTCAGCATGTGCCACTCCTCCTCCTTCTCCTCCTCCTCCTCCTCTGGTAATCTAACTCATTCTTAGCCCTCCCTGTTCCTTTGTGCCCTCCTCTCTCTCACACTCTGTGTATATCTCATTCGCCCACTTTCCACGTTAACTGCTAGTCGTCAGTTTCATTCAGCTCAGAGCTGAGATGTGGCTGCTGATCTGACCAAAGTCTGGATACAAAAAGGCTCAGAAATCTGGAGGATCACCTGTGGGATTTTGATTGAAAGTCACCCCAATACAGGTACAGACTGTGTGTGTGTGTGTGTGTGTGTGTGTGTGTGTGTGTGTGTGTGTGTGTGTGTGTGTGTGACTGCACTTTGGCATCTTCTACCTTACCCATCTGGTATGATTTTCAGTGCTTTTGTTACCTGATAGATGAGGGGTTATGCACATCTTTTCTGAATTACTTTCTCTAAACACTAAAGAGAAAAGTTACAGGATGTTTTGTTACACCTAAAATATCTCCTGTGCTTTCCTGGAAAAGTTTGATCTTCTGCCTAAAATAAAACTTTCATCTCTCCTAAACAGCTTGGGTAAACAGCAAATACCTTCTTTTTTTTTTACCCCTGGGTGCTCCATTAACTATAATTAGGCAAGAGCATTATTTTGTAAACACCATTAATTCAGTCATTTGAAGATTGTAAATGTATTTAATTATTTATTACCTATTTAATTAATCACCTCATATCAGGTCAAGCTTTGAGGAAACGAAGAACTGAGAAATAATCTGGCACTCCTGAGAAGCACATATTCACCCAGAAAATGTTCTAAAAAAGTCTGAATTAATCTTCAACTGTAGGCACTTTTTTTTCTCTTTATGGAGCAAATAACACCACACATGCACATGCATAAGAAAAGTTTTGACACAGTGCTATGAATCCACTTCTGTCTATTCGTCTGCTGGCTTAGTTTTGATTTTAAGACAGCAGGGAGTCTGCGTGAGCCCCTTAAAATCCCTGAGTGTGTGTGCTTTCATAACTCAAGTTGTGGGGACCTAAATGTGTTCACACAGTTAGTTTGTGAGGACCTGACTTCTTTGTGGGGATGAAAAGCATGTAAAACATTACATTTTAGGATGAAGAATAGAATGCAATATCTACTGAAGTTATGAAAACACATTATCTGTGTGTGTGTGTGTGTGTGTGTGTGTGTGCACTTGTATTACTTATATTGTGGGGACTTACATGTGTTTACATGGCCACTTAGTGAGGACTTGACTACTTTTGGAGATGAAAAGCAAGTCCTTGTAATGTAAAACATTTCACATTACATTTTAGGATGACGAGTAGAGTGTAGTTTAGTCTGGTCTGTGTGTGGTAATATGCCAGTTCAGTTAGGACTGACACAATAGGACTGCTGTGTCGACGCAGGACCTATTTTTGTGACTCAGCCGTAAATCTTTAGCACTGCCAAGGGGCCTATTAGCTCTGTCTGTCTGTTTAAATGTGTGTGTGTGTGTGTGTGTGTGTGTGTGTGTGTGTGTCTTCCTGTCAGTGAATGAGCAAGTACCTTTGCATACTAATGTATGTGAAGCTCCTCTGTGAGGTGGTTTTTGACAACATCCTAATTAGACTAGCTGCCATTCCTTATTTATTCTAAGAAAAACAAGACGTGGAGCTGCATAATGTGAACATAATGTTCCTTCATTAGAAAGGATCAAGGAAGCAGAGAAGGTACTGAGTGTATTGTTTGCATGTGTGTGTGTGCGTGTGACATACTGAAAGGAAAACAGGAAATGGAAAAAAGGAATTTGTATTTTCATGAATTATTTCATTCTTTTCCAACTAGAAAATGTTTTTGAATGAGCTAGAAATCTGCCTTCCAATGTCAGGTTGTTGTTTCCTGCTAGGATTTTGGTAGTTTAATTAATAAATACAGTATATTATTGTGAGAGGTAGGTATATTCATTTGTGGCCTGTGCCACTTACTTCATAAAACTGCATAAAAGAGGTGCAATTATTAGGACGGAAAGGGGGACTTTATGCATTAAACTTATTTATAGCTTAGGGTTCACAGAGAGCCTACGGTATTCTTATTGTCCCTGTCCAGTGAAGCGGCAAAGCCATTAGGCCGGCATGAACAGATGAAATGTGTGTAGTAGAAAACCGGGCATCCAAAGAACATAAGCATAATATTTTAAATTTCAAATAGGAAACTGTGCCAGATTTCTAGCTTTCAGTCAGATGTGAAAGAGAGTGAAACTAGTAATTTGTCTATTACTACATAGTTACTAATATAGTTAATTACAGAGAACTTTCTGTGTTCAACCAACCATATGCAACTCTCATACATCCATGCCTCTAGGTTTGGAATGACATTTGACATATGCAATGGTTTCAAGTGTTAGCAGCCCATTGAACGGCTGTTATCAGTTATTATTATCAGTTATTAGCTCCATACATATCTCCACAGGAGGGTGAATGGAAGGTGTAGTATGTGCTGTTTCCTGGTTAAATACACTCAACTCTAAACTGTGACAGATGAGCTTTTAGACCTAAAAGCTTATCATAAAAAAAAAAAGATTAAAAAGATGCTCTGGTTTGTAAAATGTACTTGGTTGGGGTTTGCAAAAGCTTACCTTTTGGGTTAAAATGCACCCTTTCCAAATGTAAGGCACGTGTTACAAGACTACATTTCCAGCTTACTAGGACATTTACCAACAGAGAGTTTATGTGCATGTCTTTGCATGACCACCAGATGTCTCCTACATAATCTTTCTGATTCTGACACACCCTCTGAAATTTTGGAATAAATTGAGTCCAGCTCCATTTCCGCTCCCTGTTCTACCTGACCAGGGGTTACTTCAATTGGTGTGCTCATTTGAAACTTGTATATCCATAAAGGCACAATATGAACTAAAAGCAGTCAGACTTGGGTTTGTACAGGTCCCCTCTACAAGATGTATCCCTGGTTTAGAGAAAAATACTGTGACAAAATTTCAGTTTATATTGGGCTTTAGTGGTTCTCAAGGTGTACTTACACTAAGCTTGGTGGGCTTGTACTGTGCCTGAGAATGACTGTACCCCCTCCACAGCTTGCTCTTTCTCACACTGAGCTTAATGATCTGGTACTGGGTACGGCTTTAGTTTTTCTCTCTTGCATTCTCTCTTTCTTTCACGCACGGGGATGCGTTTGAAAAGTGCTCTTGTAGAGGACAGTGAGCTTCATGATTTCATGCATGTTGTGCTTTAATTGGACCTTTTTTTTTTTTTGAAGTAACGGCACACTGTACTCCACATGTCTTGTAGATTTGTTAATTACAAAGAGATTTTTAAGGAGGCAGGTGTCATTGAGGAACTTCCATGCTTGGGCACATGTGTAGCGTGCCTGAATCCCCACAGCAATCACACTGATCAACCAAACTGGACTTTGGGGGCTCATGCACAGTATGGATTGCCTAGAGTGAGTACACCCTCATGTGGAGTCTACAGTAGGGGGGAAAGGACAACAAGAAAATCAAGAAGAATGAGAGCAATCTGTTTTTTCATGTGTATTATGTGTTTTTACCTGATTCCTTATGCCTCTTTGCTTCTGTGTCCCGTAATTAAATTTATAAATGTCATTATTCTGGTCACAAAAGCAAAGTCTGAAAAGAATAATTCATATTTTCTCTGCTTTGGAGGTATAAGCAATCAGGATATAATGCTAAAAACACAGGAAGAAAAATTGTGTAACACGGTGTTATTAAAAAGAGTGTATATACAGATTGGGACCCTTTAAACGAATAAAATTAGCATATTGTGCCCAATCTTCCTTTCATTTTATCTACCTGCTAAGGAGAAATATTCATGTCACACCACAAGGTGGTCTTTAAGGGGTCATTGACCCCCTGAAAAAAAAAATGTTCAATAAAATTACTTCAACCTAACTCTTGCGGTTTTTAGGGTTTCAGGCATAATTCCTGCTTTACCCTGCTGATAATTAAGCCCTGTGGGGTTCAAAATTGTGAGCAACTGCAGTATATTTGTCATAGCTTTATTTTTAAACATTATATTATAGTTTTACATACCCTCGAATTATCAAGCATTCCCAGATGTTTGGTTGAACAGGAAATCCATAGCCGCTTCAGCAAAGAAATAAACAGTGTTATTATGTTAATGGAAACAATTAAAATGTTCTTGTAATTAAGGAAAAATGAACCACCTCCTCACCTCCTGCTAATGAATGAGAACGAGAGGCGGTATTTATCTTTGCCTCATTTGTTTGCCCAAGAAGTGGGGGGCAGAATAAAAGGTCGGGGTTAATGAGGTACACGGTGAGAAGCACCCAAGGGAGAGACGAATATACACAACAGCAATGTGATGGAGAGGTGAGGAGAGGAAGAAACGCACAGGCAGAGTGAAGAGAAAGGTGAAAAACATCTGAGAGCTCTCACACCGTTTCTTATTCTATCATCTCATCAGACAGGGGGCACAGCATCACAAGAAGGTTATATAGCCTTCTTTTAAATGCAAACTCAAAAATGGTCCCAGTTTAAGCAGGTGCTGCTTTGAACAATATGTCCTTAATTGCAATTTCACCTTGCTCCATCGTCCTGTTTGATCTGCTGATTTGAACTGCTTCTTTGAAGATCTGCAAGGTTTCATCTCTTACGTGTGATATTTTGTGTTCATATCTCATCTCATCTCATGTTCAGTGAGAAGTCAGAAATGATTTTGGTGAACATCTGGAGGGAAAAAAGGCTTTACTTTTAGTGCCTAAAAGTAAAGGGTAGTTTAGGTCATTGTATTCCACTTTCTGCTATCTTCCTGTGTGGTTTGTCTTTCATGTGGCTGGATTGTCTCATTTCCTAGTTCCTGGTATTGAAAGCTTATGATTGCACAAAAAACCTACAGAGTGAAGGAGGGTCTGTGCTTTATTAGTCAAATCTACTCTTTTTAAATCTTTTTCACCTCATCTTCATAGTGAGATGGATCGGAAAGATTGGAAAGCAGTTAGTACGGTTAAATATTTTGTGTAAAATAGTCTTGAGATTAGATTACAGTGCTTCCTTATTAATTTTACATTGGTGAAATGTTTTTACCACAAAAGGGAACAGAACGAAGGAGCCAAATGGCACCGGATGTGGCACATTTTCCATACATTATTAATGAAAATAAAATAAAATCCATTGTATCTGCAGCCGAGTGACTCAACATTTACTGTAAAGGATGGACTTTTGAAACAATGGTGGCTGATTTGGTGAAATCAGAAGGTTGTGAATAGCAGCCTCCACTTCCTCACTGATTTGTAGTAGTGTTGAGTTACAGCTGGTGAAAAGGAATATTTTAAAGCTTCCCTCACCCCAAACCGGTCGCAGTAGATGGCTGCCCCTCCCTGAGCCTGGTTCTGCCGGAGGTTTCTTCCTGGTAAAATGGAGTTTTTTGGACCCACCTTAATAACACATATGATTGCAAGGTGGGGCAATGTCCCACAAATGATTCACAGCCCCTGTGAGTCTTAATGACTCACATGATGACAGGGAGGACCACCTCCAAGGGAACAATACCAATAGGGATTAATACCAGGCATTCTCCATCAGTTTCTAGAATGTTTTTTTTTATAAACACAGACATGGTGGCAGTGCCCAATCGGAACCAGTTCCCACAGATTTCAACCCAAAAAAAAAGAAAGAAAAAAGAAAAAGGCTGGCATGGCGTTCCAAATTTGGAAGCAATGACCTTAATGGCTAGGCGAGTGGCTGCTGTAAAAGATTCACCAATGACTTGCAGAAGCAGTCATTAGATTTTCTTTCCACTGAAAGAATCTCAGTACTTACAGTTGTGGTCAGAAGTTTAGATCCACTCATCATGGGAATGAATGTCATGGTAATTTGGGGCTTTTAATAATTTCTTTAAACTGTTCTTTTTCCAGGGTGGAGTGATTGAACAGCATACATCTTTAATGACTTTAAAAAACAAAAATTGGGTGCACAAGTTTGAATTTATTTTGGATTTTCTCTAATCCACATTTTTGGGTGTATCTTATTTGTTTTTATCTTCTTTCTTGTGTTTTATGTGATTTGTTTTCTTTCTATGGACCATGAGTTTCTAATAAAGATTGATTGATTGATAAACATACAGCATGAAATACATACATACATTCACTTAAATCTTTAATTAAGTGGTGCTGAAAGGTTATTTTAACCCTAGAGAACCCATGGGGTCAAATTTGGCCACTGTTAATTGCTGCTGCTCAAAATGTACAAAGAAAAAAAAAATGGTCAAATTTATCTTCTAAATCCCAAAGTGCCACTTCTGACCCCTGCATAGAGACATCTAGTGGATGCATATTGAACTGACATGAGCCAGAGTGGTAGTTAGAAGATGGCTGACCACATGCTGTTTTGTTGAGCTGGAAACTTTCCCCCAAAAAATCGTCTTCGTAGCAAATCAAATGTTGGTAAAATTGTGTTTTATTTGTTAATCTACTTTGTAATAAGTTGCAGAATGCCTAGAAAAATGTTTTATGTTCTTTTTGTAAAAATTAGCCACTCTGAGCTAGTTAAAAAAACGATGGGTCAAAAATGACCCTCCGGGTGTATGGGTTAAAAATTGTCGGGTCAAAAATGACCCTTTGGTTCTTTGAGTGACATTGTAGATGGAGAATGGTTACAGTCCTGTATTTGACAAAAGCCTCGAAATAAATTAATTTGTATAATACATTTTACTAAGTTACCTAAGTAGTACAGGGTCAGAGACTAATAAAGTAAATATATCTTTTCAGGGAGTATGGCTGCTCCCTTTTCAGGGCAGGGAAAGCACCAGAGAAAGTTCACTGCACAACAAGTATTGGATCAACTCGAAGCTGATGA